>LPNX010642619.1:0-53330 GCA_001517045.1 Pseudotsuga menziesii
GATATCAAAGGTCGTGGTTTCAAAATCGGTCGTCTCCTATGAAAATGTGAGGGTATAGTGTCCAATTATCTCATGCTCGCAGATCTTCCCATAGCAAAATTGTTGGGCAATACATGCTCGAACAGAAGCATGGTCAAATTTGTGGAAAGAAGGTCCAAGAGGAAACTCGAGGCCAAATTTGTGGGCAGAAGTTCCAACAATCAACTCGAGGAAAGAATTCATTTCTATGTGCACTGTAATCTACCCATTGTTATATATGGTCGCTTGGTAAGTCCTCCTATTTCAATTATCATGTTTATGTTGTGCTTACTAGACTCTTAATAATTGTGCAATTTGTTCATAATTGTTGTTATCAATTGATTTTTCTCCAGCAGCTCATTAACATGGAAAACAGATACATGCATCCCTCTGCATGGATTCATGTGGAACAATTCTCAATTTTTATTTTTCCTCAGTGTCAGCGATCGTAATAAATTGTTGCAGTTAAAGAGAAAGTTGGAATTGATAGAAATGATGTATAGGATGACAAATATGACTGGTGATATCATAATTTACTATCCCTTAATAGCTAATATAGGTAAAACTCAACAAGGTGTAATAAATTTTGGCAAAGCCAAGCTATCAATAAAACCATGGCTGCAATTTATGGAGGGAAGATAAGAGAAACTCTCATACACACAAAGCATTACATCTTACTCTAGAAATCGATTAAATGGATTAACGGGAAATACTTGGCATTTTATTGGGCACTGATAATAGACCCTAGGTAGCCCATGCCACAAAGAAATAAGCATTTAAGAGAAGCTTAAATGTTGTATAAATGTCCAATTCAAAAGTGTTGAAGGTGGGTATTGATTGAACACCGGTATTTCCTAGGAACATATATCTAGAAACATATATATATATATATAAATCTTAAATTCTAGCTCATTAAACTAAGCGATGCTAGCAAGCAGGATATAAATAAGTGGAAACTAAAATCCGCCTAGCTCTCAATCCCGGCTACTCCTTCCCTGTCATAGATTTGAGGATGAACCATGCAAGAATAATTGCCATTTCATAACCACAGATAGCATGCAGTGTATATACAATACGAAAGCATAATCGACAGGAGGAAGCGGCACCAAAAACCTACCAAGAGATCCCATAAATATGCCTAATCACGTTGTTTAGAGTGCCCTCATCTAGTCATGGTTCGTCTTATTATACAGACCTATCAGTTCATTTAGGTCCATCTTATCCCAAACCATTATTTAAAGGGATAGTTTTCTTCTTCTTGGGATTGACCAATACAGTGATTAATAATTAATGAAAAGCGTTGCCTACTAGCTCTTGTCGAAGGAATAGGAATTGTTAAGAGAGAAAAAGGAGTAAAAATAGCGTTCTCCTCGAGGTATGTAATACTAGCATATACTGTGTTGCCACTTTCCTCTTTCAAGAATTTGTAAGGAACCTGGATGATCTACATATTGATATGTATATGCTTCTCAAATTGGTTCTACAGCTAGAGATCTCGAGGGGATGGGTCGCCACTTGTTCAGTCTATGTCTAATCCATGTTTAATATGGAAGAAAGATTGATCTATTTTAAAATATAAATATAGAATAAAATTTTATATTTAAAGAATTTAATTTCTTTTAATATTGATAAATATAAAATTTATATGGTTTTATAATAATATAATGTCAATTATAACATTTTGTATTAATACAAATCAAAACTATATTAATGTTAATAACATTTTGTATTAATACAAATCAAAACTATATTAATAACATTATATGAAACTTTATAATTTTAATTATATTATTAAAAATAAATACCATAATATAAACTATTTAAATGCACTTCATAATATAAACTATTTTAATAATACTACTTTATGATGGACAAGTTTAACTACACTATTTTATAATTTTAGAAAGATAGTGTTTTGGTTGTCCAAAAAAGTAGCAATTATGGTAATATATTTTTTAATAGTTAATTTTCTTGTAATAGTAGGTGGTAATGTTGGGGACATAACTAGCTCTTGTTTATAGAAAAACAGTTAATGGAAAATCAATTTATAATTATTAATAATATAAAATTGTTATATTATATGTTTTTGAAATGAAATTTTTAATTTTACAAATATATCAAAATTTAAATTTAAAAAAATAAATAACCCACCCATATGAACAAGATTAGATAAACACTTTTGGAGAAAAATATTAGGATCATTTTATTGAGTTAAAAATATCACAAATTTAAAAAAAAAATAACCTAGGCATATGAACAAGATTTGATAGACACTTTTGGAGAAAATTATTAGGATCATTTTATTGAGTTAAAAATATTTGTGATAGTGTGAGGTGTATTAGAAATAGTTTTGATGTGTTTTAGCAAAAACTTTTTATTGAATAAAAAATATTTGTGATTGTGTGAGGTGTAAGTAAAAGAGTTTTGATTTATTTTAGTAAAAAAAAAATTATTGAGTTAAAAATATGTGTGATAATGTAAGGTATAAGGAAAAGAGCTTGATAGCCCCAAGGGTTAGCTCAATTGGTAAGACGTGCGTACACTTTCTCGGTCCGGGGGAGGTCACAGGTTCGAGCCTTGAGTCCTCTGGGGTTAGGCCTTCTGCTAGGATGGCTGGCGATTTACCACCTCTACCATCCACGAATGTGGGGAAGTATTATTGGGTTTTGGGTTCATCTTTCCATCTGAATAAAAGAAAAGAAAGAAAGAAAAAGGAAAAGAGCTTGATGTGTTTTTCATAAAAACTTTTTATTGAGTTAAAAATATGTGTGGTAATGTGAGGTGTAGGGAAAATAAGTGTTGTGTTATTATTTTATGATTGTTACAATTTTATTGATTTAAATATATATAAAGTGATTTAAGTATTATACTATGTTTACGGTTTAACTATAAATAATTAAGGTATTTTTTAAATAAATTTAGTAATTATTATTTTATATAATTATTTTTAATAATAATAATAAAATCAAAACTTGTTTTTTTTTAAATTAATAATTATTATTTTATATAATCATTTTTAATAAAAAGAAATAGAAATTGTTTTTAAAATTTAATAATTGTCAATCTTTTAGAGCATCTTGTGTATATCTACATTATATTGTTGTTCCTGATCTTTGTTGTATAGTATAAATTTATCTAACTTTCTAGCATGTCAAAAGTATGGTGATTTATGAATGCTTCTTTATAAGATTTTTTAGCATAGGAATAAAATTTTACAATAATGTGAAATTTTCTAGTCTCTTGTATGTTCAAAAAATAATGTGATCCCAATGTCATTGTGAGATATGTTTAAAAATCCATGTAAAAATATATTTAAATAATGTTCCAAAAATCATCAATCTTGTAAAAAACAAAACAAAACAAAAACTAACCTTACTTGAAAATAAAAAATCTAGATTAAACCAATTGTATGTTCATATACTATTTTCAAATATTTTCTTTTTAAAGTGTATCTCTATATAACTATTTTGAAAAAACTAAAACTAACTTTTTTTCAAAGTGTGTCTCTATATAACTATTTTGAAAAAACTAAAACTAACTTTTTTTAAAATGGCTAACATTTGCAATTTCCTTGATTTTTCTCATTTGGTGTTAATGTTTCTGATTTGGTCTTAGAAGAATTGGCTACTTTAATGTTTCTGTTTTTTACAGTCCATTATATTGGTTGTTGCGCCGATAGGTGCTCTACAACCCAGTATGGGGGAGATCTTGTAACGTTCCTCATGTAAAGTTCCTCTTGTAACGTTTCTCCTGTAAATGTCGGCTATAAATAATATTGCCGATTATGATGGAGATGTTGTAACGTTTGTTGAGGGAGATGTTGTAACGTTACTTTTTCCTTCTAAAAAGTAAACAATAATAAATATATTTTGTCGGCCATTATTTTGTTACTAACAAAATAATAAAAAATAAAATTTTAAATTATCCGCCAAAATAAATGTCAGCCACAAAAACAACCTAATATGGGGTATATGTTGTAATGTTCCTACCTAACAAAATAATAAAAAATAAAAAAATTAATTATCCGCAAAAAAATGTTGTCCTTGCACATGGTTATGTTCCTACCTAACAAAATAATAAAAAATAAAAAATTTAACTATCCGCAAAAAAAATGTTGTCCATGCACATGGTTTTAAAACCATGTGCAAGGACAACATTTTTTTTGCGGATAGTCAAATTTTTTATTTTTTATTATTTTGTTAGGTAGGAACATTACAACATCTACCCCATATTAGGTTGTTTTTGTGGCTGACATTTATTTTGGCGGATAATTTAAAATTTTGTTTTTTATTATTTTGTTAGTAACAAAATAATGGCCGACAAAATATATTTATTATTGTTTACTTTTTAGAAGTAAAAAGTAACGTTACAACATCTCCCTCAACAAACGTTACAACATCTCCATCATAATCGGCAATATTATTTATAGCCGACATTTACAGGAGAAACGTTACAAGAGGAACTTTACATGAGGAACGTTACAAGATCTCCCCCATACTGGGTTGTAGAGCACCTATCGGCGCAACAACCAATATAATGGACTGTAAAAAACAGAATAAGACCCTGATTCAATCAGTGACCCCCCATGTAATTCCTCAAAAAGATGGTAATGTCCATAGGCCCAATAGCCAAGTTGGAGAGATAATGAGACTGACTATTAATCTCTTTAGATATATGGCTCAATGACATACTCTATTGCTTTACCATTTGATTAAGTGGGCCCGACTACTCATTTTGGAGTTCTTTGAGATTTACTTTCAGCATATTTATCTACTTACTTACTTTATTTAGTGTTGAAATTTGGCATCCTACATCATACTTTGATAAAAATTTATGTGAGATTTTAATTTTAACATTGTATTTTATTTAATATTTAAATATTAATATATTTTTTCATAACAATAATTGTGATGTATATTTTAAATAACATTTATAATAACTATATCGAACATTTATAATGACTTTCTTAGACTATGTTTTTAAAGCTAGTTAAATAATTGATTTTAGTTTAAGTTAGTCACTTCCAGTTCAAAAAATAAAATGAGATCTCTTATGCTCGCTATAAACTTATGTATTTGTTTTTTAATCATACAAGTTGGAAAAGCAACTACAGATGACATAAATTAAATAAATAATAAATCTAGTAAGAATTTGTGATGGAAAATATATTACATAGTTTCTTCATAAATATGTTAACATGGTTTGCATTTGCATAAGTTCTTTTAGTAGATTATAACGTCATTATAAATCATTTGAAGAATTTCATTTTATTTTTGTTTGTGGGTTATTATTAATTTTAAAAAGTTATAACATTAACAATGTAGAATCTAAATCTTTGAAAAAATAGTGTTTAAATGTGTATTTAAAAGAGTGAAATGGATGCAAAACTAAAATACCAGCACTATTAAGTATTAAGAGGGATACAATTTCTTGAGGTGTAAATATTTTCTTGATGTGTAAAAAAATTACACCTCAAGAAATTGGATCCCTCTTGGTACTTATTAAAACCAGGTTTAATAATGTTTTATTTTTTATAAGCTATGAGCCTACATGAATTTTTTTAATTATTTGTTTTATTTTTGTGAACTTTACATTACCTAACAAGACAACATATGTAATGTAACATAACATCTCCCCCATACTAGTTTTGAATGTTATGTTACGTAACATAATGTGACAACATATGTAATGTGACATGACAACATCTCCCACATACTAGGCAGGTTGTAGAGAACTTTGTTACTCCTGGTGCAATAAGTCATTCAAATCAATAACTAATAATCTCATTCAAATAAAGTATTTACTAGCATAGATCCATTTTAAACCCGGATCTATTAAGCATCGAGAGGGATCCAATTTCTTGAGGTGTAGATATTTTTACCATTTGGATCCCTCTCCACACTTGATATGTAATTTATATGATTCATATTTTTATTTTTATTTTTATTTTTTTATTTATGTTGGCTAGCATAATGTGACTAATGTGATAGGATCTCCCCCATACTAGTTTGGAGAGCACCTCGCTCCTATAGGTGCAAAAATGTACTATGTGATTATCATTGATGAGAAATAATCAAATATTAAAGAAAACATTTAAGATCTAACTCAACATATAAGATCTTTACAAATTTTCACTTTGGTTGATGCCTGTAGAGCTCCAACTTCTAGAGGCCAGAGTCAGTGGAAAAATTCCCAAGATTTGGGACTGGTAGGAGATCACGCGGAGGATTGGAACAAATTTCTAAACCTATTAGTCACAATTCATATTCATTTGGGGACCGATCCGGACAAGCTGGTTTGGACAAAAATCCTAAATTGGGGCAATACACAACAAAGTTAGGCTATCAAGCTATTGTCAAAGAGCAAGCAAGTGGAGAGAAACAGTGGTGGTGGAAAAATATTTGGCAGATTCAGAGCCCTTTAAAAACTATAATCACAATGTGGTTAGCTCTCTCCAATAAACAATTGATATGGGAAATGTTACAAAAACAAGGCTTTGAAGGACCAGGATTATGCTCCTTATGTAGATCAAGTGATGAAACAAGCTCACATTTGTTTGCCTCATGTACTTATGCAGGCAATGTATGGATTGGTATGGTAGGTAAGCTAGAAGTGGACAGAGCACATGAAGCAATCGTTTCTTTAGAAGAAAGAAACAAAGCATGGTGGACTGATGAAAGGGTAGGTCTTTTTGAAGCCTTTCCGATTCTATTTGTTTACATTATTTGGGAAGCAAGGAACAAAGCCATTTTCAACAACTCATGGATCCCTCCTGACATTACCATATCACTGTTAATGAGTAAGATCTAGGAACACAAGTGGGACAATGTCATCTCCAAAATACGAATAATTAGAGCTCCAGTAATAAATAGTGAAATGCCATGGACCTATTTCGATGGAGCTAGTCAGGGAGATCCTCCATTAGGAGGAGCTGGTGCAGTTGTATATTTTTCAATAAACAGGAAGATGATGATAAAATATGACATGGGTCAAGCTACTAATAACAAGGACGAACTGTCAGCTTTATGGGAAACATTATAAGTGGCCAGAAGTTCCCAGATACAGGACATTCAGATTTTTGGTGACTCTAAAGTAGTGGTGGATTGGGAAAATGGGAAGAACGCCATACGAGCTCCACATTTACAACACCTTCTTGCTGAAATTCAGACATTGAAAGCCATGTTCAAAAGGATTTATTTTTCTTATATTTATCGAGAATTGAATGCGGAATCTGATTCACTCACAAAGCAGGCATTAGCGTATCATCCAGGTTTAATGGAGACAGAAGAAGTGGTAGAAGGCATATCAACCCTTCGTTATGAAACAATATAAAAGATACATAAGTATTTTTGGCAATGTATGTGGGACTATAGTTTTTGTGAACAGTAAAGACTATAGATCTGTTTTGTAACTACGATTTGTAAAGGACATCCCTTATGATAAAAGGATTGGTTTTTGTGTTGTCTCAAGAACTCAAGGATGGTTCCTTAAGATGTAATCTCAACAGAGCAGTTCATGTTTTATTCTATGAATAAAATGATTTTTTTTCTTTGGAAAAAAAAAATATATACACACACACAAACTCAAACACATGTAAATTAGATGTTAGTGGATAGACAATTTGTTGATGAATCCACTGGCATGAAGTCTGCCTTAATCCCACAATAGGGTTTAAGCATGATAAAAAGGCCAATAAAATTAAATATGTAGAAAAGGGGGCTAAGTGTCTATTTCTAAAGCCCTCAATCAAGATCTTAACTAGCTTAATGCATATTTCTTGTTAGTGATTTATGGCCCATGTTTTTTTCCCATATAGCTAAATCGAGTTATTAGCTTGATCGAGCTATTATCTAAATAGAGATTTAATCCAATAGTTATTTTTTTGCATATAGAATTTAAAGTCTTTTATGATTAAATAGCTCAATCAAGGCTATTAGCTCGATCGAGGATTTAACTAACCTTCCATTAAGCTCCAAAACTTGATTGAGGGTTATTTAAACCCTATATCGAACTATTGGAAAAAGCTTGATCGAAGGATTAAATAACCCTCAATCAAGCTCATGTTTCAAGAAATGCACACTCAAATCTTGATAAAAATCGTTACCCATCTTCATGGGAACACCCATATATTACCTAATGTAAGGTTAATGGGTAGATTAAATATATATGATTCATTGATTACCTAGTTAGTTAAATGTAAAAGGTTGATATCAATGAATTAAATTTATAATATTTAATAACTAAACTTTGATTCTAATTGGCTTTGATAGATGGATTAAATATATGGTTTTTAATATATCGCCTAAATTCTAAGAACTTAGAATGTTGTAAACCATATTGGTTTTGATAGATAGATTACATCTATGGTTTTTAGTATGCTCTGAATTCTGAAATCTGATTCTTTTCAAGAATGTATGCTCTGAACTTCAGTTGTGTTAATTCATATTACAATTTATGTTATTGAATTATATTCAGAGTTCAAGAACTTAGAATGTTGTATGCAATCGTATTAAGTTTGATAAAAGGATTAAATATTTGGTTTTTACTATATGTTTTCAATTCTAAGAACTTAGATTATTATATGTAACTGTATTAGTTGATAGATGGATTAGATCTCTTGTTAGCCCTTGCCCTTGGGCTAGCAGGGACAATAGGAATCGCCTTGCCGTTTTTTCAATTCATATGCATGATTACCAAAACAAGTTAGGCTAATTTTTCCATTGCATTTTATTAAGATCACTTTTTATGAATCAATCTATATACTCCACGCTTTTTATCATCCAATAAGTAAATTCATCCTCTTATTTGGCCTTTTCTCGAGGCACAATGCTATTGTGGGCTTAAAAAATTAGGCTAAACAAGATATTATCCATGTTTTTTTTTATGAAAAAAGACAATGCTAGAGATCGTCCTAGCATTACTTCCCTAGCATTCAATGTTGAGGTTGCATTGGTGCACGCCTTGGAGCTGTTATGTGGAAGTTTTATTTGTGCCAAGATTCCAGCAACCTACCACAAGTCTTCAAGGCTACCAGTAACCTGCCACACGTCTTCAACCAACCTACCAACAACCGACCACACAAGGCTACCAGCAACTTGTCATGCGTCTTCAACCAACCTACCAGCAACCCGCTCCATGGATTCATCAATTCATGTAATTACATTTAAAAAAATTCAAAGGGTGGATAAGGACGCTGCAGCTTGTTCTCCCAGTCACAGGATTCTCCAAATCGGTCTCTGGGTAAAATCTTGTGAAGGTGACGAAGGACCATTGAATACGTTTGACGGAGAGTATCAAGAGAAATAGATATGACCTGTAGAAACTGAGATTTCAAATTTTGGGGCAATGGATTGTAGAAGAGTTGCATGCAAATCCAAATGATAGCTGCAGCCTGAGAATTGGGAGCCTTCTTTATGTCTAAGATTCTCTGGGCAGTAACAACAATTTCCTCTGCACATTTTTGGTCTCGTAAGCTGAACTACAAGCGACTACAAATCCGACTAGCTTCAGCGATAACAAGATCATGACGTGGAGGGCCGTTTGAAGTAGTAATACCAATTACTGCTGGTAGTTATTCAACTATCCCATTCTTCTTATCAATCTGAATCCCCTAAACATAATATACAATAGAACGAGAACTCACACAAGTTCTCGTTTTTTCAGAGGTCACATTGAGTAGTTGTTTTTACCTCCATTTTGAAAAGTTGTTATACCAATATCACCTCTCTTTTTGTTTTTTTAAGGAAGCGCTAAAATTACAACTTTTTGGTAACAATGGGTGGTGTTGTTGTTGTTGAAACCTTAAATCAACATCCGNCGCCCTTTGATGGCGACCCAATTTTGAGAATCACAAAGGGGCACTAAGGGGTGACAGAGGGGAGAGGGAGGGTAGGGGAGAGTGCGAGAGGGAGGGGGTGCGTGTGGATGAAGTGAGAGTAGAGGGGAAAGGGAAGGGGAACACGTGGGGTAGCAGGGTTTGGATGGTTGGGTTTTTTTGTTTTTTTTTTTGTTTTTTTAATTTCACTTTTTCAAATTTTTATTTTCTTTTAAATTTGGTTCTAAATTTTGTTTTTAATTTTAAATTGTTATTATTTAGATTTTTTTCAAAAACATTTAAAATTTGTATTTTTTTTTAATTTTAAATTGATATTATTTTGTCTTTTGTTTGGTTTGCTTTTAGTTTTTATTTCAATTTTTTTAAGTTGGTATAAAATTTTAAAATTGTTTTAAAAGCAAGATAAAAATGGTGTAAATATACAATGGATTAGTTAAGCCATTGAGGCATTGAAAAAATTGATACTTTGCAGAATATCAATATTGTCAAAATATTATTACATCTAAGTTTAAAGAGAAAATGTGGTGCAAGAAATATTTAGAGATTAAAAGAAAATTAAGATACTATAAATAGGTTGTTAACCATAATCTAAAGATCATAAGTATTTATCGATATTAACTGGTTCAAAGAAGAAAATCAATTTAGCCAAGATAAGAACGAACTCTCACGAACTCCATACCGAAAGAGGGCGTTGGTCAATTCCTAAAATACCATGGGCGGAAAGGAATTGCCATACTTGTGTGTCTATGACAGTTGAGGATGAAAATCACTTTCTCTTAGAGTATCATTCTTACACCTACATCAAATCTCAGTTCCATAGTATTTCTACAATGCAAACCTTTCTAACCTCGTAACTTGCCAAAACTATAGTTTTTAAGAAAGCTTCTCTTCAAGTTTTTTAAGAACATGAATAAAATTTTAAAGCAAACCAACTCTTATTTATTCTTAAGGTCCAATATACCAAAGTTGGTATAAATATACATTAATCATCATCATCATCATCGTCATCAAAAAAACAAATTACAAATTTTAAAAAATGGATTTTTTTTTATTTTTTTACAAAACAATTCAAAAAAAATGTTAATTTTTCTAAAAACGTTTTTTTATGCACTTTTTTAATTTTTTAAATTCATCAATTTTATAGTGTTGTAAATAGTTTTTGAAAAAAATAATAATTTGTTTTTTTAATTGTTTTTTTTTTTCATCTTTTTTTTGTGTTTTTGAAGTGATTGTTTTTAAATTTTAATCTCGAATAAAAATGAGGGTGATTCTAGGAGGTCCAATTTTCAATCTAGGTGTTTATTTAGGGTTTCGAGTGCAACGACACCACTTGTGGTTACCATAAAGATGTAATTTTAGCCCTCCTCCCCAAAAAAAAACACGAGGTGATACTAGTATCACCACCTTTTTGTTTTTGTGTTGTTTTTTGGTATTTTTGATGCAAAAGTATGAATTTTTATGTCTAGAGTTCACATTCTTTGTATATAATTCTCGTTCTATTGTATATTAGGTTTCTATTATATAAGATGGAAAAGTAAAATAATATTTTATTGAAGTTGTACTATTTTTTATTCATTATCTTTCTTTATTCTATTTATTATTTATTTTTATTTATTTTTATTATTATTATTTCTTTGAATTTTCATTATTTTCGATAGTTATTTTTCAGAAAAGGAGTTTCATATTGCCATGACAAGGTCTCAAATCAATAAAAAAATTATACATCAAAACATAATGGAAAATCCAACAATAAATCTTAAGTGTAATGGATATTAGAGACAAAAAAATTCCTAAATTCCAAGTTGCTCAATTGAATTGTTAAAATCTAAGTATGATTTTAATTTTTTTTCTTTTCAAATGGTTTTATTGATCCAAACTCAAGAAAGGAAAGCCATAATTGTCTCACAGTTTTACTTTATTGAATTGAAAAAATTGAAGTTGATCAATTTCCTTAAATCTAAGTAGCTCAATTCAATTTATTTATTTTTTTAACCAAAATAGGTAAATATTTTTTATAAAAAGGTTAAAGCAAATCAACATCAAAAAGGATTACATTATATCAGTCTAAAGAGAAGAAGTTATAAATATTTTGCAACAACTAATCATCATGTATATAGTCATCCAAATTTCTGTTGTTCTCCTACAATTGCACTATTATAGATTCGTATATATTGTCCTAACATAATATGCAAAAAAAGAGAATAAAACAACTAAAAAACTAGGTGGAACTACGTGCACCACTCATATCTCGGTCCTAATCATTGTCTTGGGGATTTTCTTCTGGATCTACTCCATTGTCTTCAGAATCTTCAAAGTTTCATATATTGACAATTTCATTAGGTTGGAGAACATATGAGCCATCAAATTCCCTACTACTTAAATAATATGTGATGCAAGACCATTGCACTACAAGAATATCATCAAGGTTGTCTATGGACACTTGTATTTTGTCCACCTGAGCTTTATAAACCCATAATTTATCCTCGTCATCGTCCAAACAAGATACTTGTGATGAAATCAGATGTACTTTCCAATCCATATCCTCAAATTTTCCTATAGTATTCAATACTTCAGTAATCTAGAGCATCCCGGGTTCAAGTATTCCCTTTCACGCCCTCAAAGAGGCCACCCAGACAAGAGGTAAAGGACAAGAGCCTATGAGAATCTTGTTCAACATCTTCCACTTGAGATTAAATTGTAGTTTAATGAGCATTTGACTAGTGAACTTTGCCAATTAAACCTTCAATCTGTGATTTCATCCACCTCATTTGACTACAAATTTCTCCAACATCCTCCTGGGTATCTCTCACACCTTCATATAACTCCTACAGTTTCTTGTCAATGTCCATTTCAAACTTTGTCATCGTCCAAGCAAGAAAATTCTCTGTAGTGTTGGGACTTGCCTACCTCAATCAAAGGCATAACTTGATTAAGGTGTTGGTTTAGATTTTGAGATCAAATCCTCTTTAAAATGGGGCAGATCACCTATATTTAAGGGTAGTCCTAGAGCTTATAAAGTGTAGATTAAAATTGAGTGATCGCTTTCTATGTTTCAAAGAGGAGTATTAATATCAATCAAATGCCACCAATTCTCCCAGTGATGACAAATTTTAACTCTACCCTTACACTTCCACAGAATCCCTGATATATGTCTTCAATACAACCTATAAATATTGCTAAATCCAACCAGTCCACTAATCTTGAGTCCCAAACCTCCCATATCCAAGAGAGGGAAGAATTTAAACAATAACTACTAATTAAATCCCGTGTGGGGTCTTCCTCTAATTGAGCTGAGATAATGATAGGAAACCAGTCCCGTAGAGAGTAGGGGAAGGTATACAAATTCTTGATAACATGTAACAGAATCCCAAAGTCACAACCATACCTCTTCCCCTTGTGACTACACACAATGGAAAAATGGGAATGATAGACAGTAAAATATATCGCATGGACAACCTGTTTAATGTCACCACATGCCAATATTAATGCCTATTATGTGGATCCATAGGCATTTAGAAAATCCATATATCCCTCTGCTTTAAATACTTCATATCTGCAATCTTTGTAGAGATATACCATCACTTAAACTTCATTTTCCATGAACTCATACTTTCTAGGTGGTAGGGGGATGATCTTATCATGTACTCAAGAATCAAACAATGATAGGATGATATGAATGCATATTTAATGTTGGTGTAACACATGAAAAGGGTTAGGGTATCCAACTCATTGTTGGAGGACCTCTATTCAACTTAAGAACCCACAAGGAAAAAGGGCAGCTTCGTTGGCTAGCTTGTTTGCATTGCATTGTTTTGTTGATGAGCATGAAAGAGTTGGACCTTGGTGAAAGATGAAGAAATCTCTTTGTTCTTGTTTGAATTCTTCCTGAAATCCTATCCGATACGATTTAGTCATTTCCTATCTTGAGAGATAATCAATAAGGAGTCCCTAATGACAACAATAGAGTGAATTATTGTGGCAATCTAAGGGTTTACATGGAATATAAACAACATAAAGATAGAAGATAGTGCATTCAGATCATTATACAAGAGAAGATACCAAAGTAAGGGAAACAACAGCAACCGTTTATATTATATCAAAGCCAGGATATATACAAAAGTAATTGAAGTCTACTTGAATCATGGATCACCAGCCTATATATTGTTTTACATGTATTTATTTAGTTACAAAAGTATTTATGTTGGATTAACAAACTGACTATATCCACTAGACCAACCTGATGGTGGTCGATCAGAAGACCTAGTCAGTCAGTCGACTAGGATCCTCCAACATCTCCCCCACCAACAAAACTTTTCTTCATACTGAAGAGAATGAGGAGATTAAAAAAGCTAGATAAAAATTGTATAGTGTTTCTAGTTATGGTTGTAAACTCGTTGAGGCAGCTAATGGATCAGGACTAATGCATGCTTTGGCAATGGATGGAGCTAAGAGAGAAATCCGTCATTTGAAATCTTTCCATGTATGTGAAGTTGTCTACACATCTACACTTAAGGCAATGAGATCAAATAACTGACTGGTTTTTTCAGTAATGGAGAGATGTTTAATGTTCTATGGGTATGGCCCCAAGAGCAGGTGATGAGTGTTTGCAGTGAGAAGTACTTAGTCAATTTGGGAAGTGATTAGTTGACTTCTATCTTTGCTATTTGTGCCTGTGTAAACCACTGTTAATGTTTCTTTTGAATTTCAGTTAGACAATTCTAATCCATTTGGATTTTTTTTTCTAGAGTTTGGAGAGTGGAAATATCTAGGGTGGCCTTCTACTGGAATATTTTTGCTAGAGTAGTATGAGCTTTACCCATATCAATGAAAACTTTTCCATAAAAATTATACCAATTATTAAGGACTGAAGTAGATTGTTGTGCTTCAACACCATATTCTTTAAGATTCTTGTGTCGGTTGAGAAATATTTTATATTGATTCATGAAAAGTCAAGACGTCTTCTTAACATCTTCATGATCTTTCTGACAAACTGCCTACTGGAAGAGTCAAGTAAGGGACCCAAATAAGCTAGTAATTTGGTCTAAGAGAGCTTTGGTTGGGGGTCCATGGAAATTCAGTGCAACTTGGTAGACCATTTCTTGACAAACATGAAGTTCCTTATTTTTGTATTATTCAATCATGTCAACCTTGCTCTTTTTGGGTACCCATCTTCTATTATTTTCCTTGTGAATTGTATCCAGAAATGTATCGAGCTCATGATATTTTAGTATGGCGGGGTCGAACGTAACTAACGGTTCTTGAGGGTATTTTGTGATCTTGATGGAGACCTTCAATGAATTGTTTATATTGATTTTGTTTTTATTCTTTTGGGAAGCATCAAATGGAGTTGTTGCAGTCAAGAGGGTAATGCTAGAAGTCAATTATGTGCTAGATGTGGATGGAATAGTCGAAACAAAAGGAACTGTTCATGATGGATGAACGATTGACGCCAGGGGAGCAGTAAATACAAGTGGAACAACCAAATCCATATGAACAGTTGACTCTGGAGGAGTAGTCAATTCGGGATGAGCATGAAAGACAAGGGGACTTGTGATATTTGATCTTGAAAGTAGAGTTGTTACAGGCTCGTGGACAGGAGTAACACTAAAATTATGGGATTGATTAATCATTAGGATATCTAGAGTATATGGTATTCTTTAAGAAGTTGTTTGATAGAAGGGAAAAGGTGGAGGTGTTGAATACAAAGTAGTCGACTATGTTGTAATGTCAACTCCAAGTGGTGAAAATACTAGAATTTCTAGAGGGTTAGTGGTTTCTTGAACCCTTCACTTTGTAACTATCTTCTTCCAATTGGGGAAGAGATTTGGTAGGTTGGTTACAAATTGGTTGAACTCGGGGCCCTACATCATTTCAACAATAGTCTATGTATGTTCTTCAATAATTGTCAGGGATAGAGGCAGTGAGTTATCGGGAACAGGTACAAGATCTTCCACTTGTGAGTGCATATAAAATTTTAATTTCTTTAATGTGGTTGGATTTACCTATGAGGAAGCATCTCAATTAACTAATATTTTATCAATTTTTTCATCGACTGTGAAGTGACTTGCATACATATCCTTCATAATTTGTTCAACTTCTTGATGGAGTTCCTGGAGTTCATCTTATGTGGGCGCTTGAAGTATCATGTTTTGTTTAGTCGGCCCTTTTTCCTTGAAATTTTGTTTCTTTGTGAATCTGTGCTCTGCTACGATATCCAATTTCTTTTGGACATATAAGGCTTCAACCGCTAGCCTTCTTAAATGTCATCATCCTCTGTAGTTTCACCAATTGGTTCTTCTACTTCCATCGGTTTGGTCTACCTTGTCGCAGGTATAATAGCAAGAGGATTTACTTATTCTTCGGGAGGTCCAAATATTTCTAAGTATAATATAGCTTCATATACTTCCTCTATATCATCGACGGATAGGGTTTATTCTATGTCTTTGATTTATATCCATGTAAATTCAAGAATTGGATGCACAATGTGGGATTGAGTGCTAATATCCAAAAAAATGCCTTGAATAGATGGGGTTAAAGTCGAGCTTAGTGGAATTGCTAGTGACTCCTTGCATGTACCAAACCTTGGTACAGTCGAGATATGATTGTATGTATACAGTCGGAGGTAGACTTAAATGAACTTGCTGAGGAACTCTCCATCTTGAGAATGTAGTTTTAAGGACTTGAAACAAGTTTTACAGCCACATTTTTTCAGCTGCATGGCCTTTGGGAAATCCTTGAGTCTAGAATACTTTGAACTTGTACATGGTTAATGTGGATTTTGCAATGAATGAAGGGTCATGGACAGGTGTAATTATGTACATCACCAACCAAATGAGTATGAATGGGTATCAAATAATTGAACCAGCTTCCTGACACTTCTCGTAATTTGAATTCATTGTCCCAATCAAATAGTCTTCCCAGTTGAATATTTTTCCTTCTATAGCGAAAAATTTCACAACTTCCAACATGTGTAGTCGAATGTTTGATGGTTGACCTGCACTGGTTAAGCAGATAAAAATGATAATATCAACGTATTTGTATGCAGTGTATTGAATCTTAAATATGACTAGTCCTTTCTATTCTTCCCTTGCATCGACCCTATAAATTCTTCAAATTCGGATTTACCCTGACCGATACAGGAGTCCCTTTTCTTGGTAACCATGTCACGTTTGCAATTAGTTCATCATTTATTTCTAATGGCTAATACAACCACAATTTTCCATTGTGATACTTCCTCACAAGGAACTATGCATTCAGGTCTTTCAAGCCATCAAAAATGTCCAGTAGGGGGGTGTTTAAATAATGTTGAATTTTTACAGTGGAAAATTTATTTGATAACTCGGATCATTTATCATTATGACCACCTCCTTCTTGCAATCATTACCAGTACCATCTCCATTGGTTCTCTTCAATGCGGGCTCTACGAATTCTGAGAAGTAGATATTTTAATGGTGACATTGGCATATCTATTGGTACAGGTAGATTTTTCTTGGTTAATTTCATTGTTGTGGTTTTAGTGGTACCTTCCCTTGGAGCCATGGTATGTGATATTTCAAGTAGAGGGGTAGGACTTTTCAATCTTGACGGATTTGGTTCTAAATGCACTTACTCAATTTCTCAATAGAATTGTTCCAAATCTTGTTCTAATTCTGCATTTATAGGAGTGTTGTTGAGCGATCGAATTCAAGGTTTAGGTGAGTGCATTAACTGCGTATTGATGGGTTCCAACTTCCCCACATGTGTGAAGTGTCTTTCAAATAAATATTTTTTGAACATTCTTTGTGACTTCATCGGCGCGATCGGTCATGATGTTCTACCAGAGTCAATGAATGCTTCCCTAGTTGACTTTTTCGGTGAGGTGCCAACTGGTTGGTTACAAGCCGACTAGTCGATCCCTCTCATCAGTGAGGCCTAGGTGGGCTTGGATGGAATACCCGCATACTTTTCTCTAACTCATTCTCTACTTTATAGTCTACAGTCATTGTGTTAAAATTTCCTGCCATCAACAATTTCTAAGAGTCCCCTTTTCATAGTGGTACAAGCAGTTATTTATCCTTTTTTTTTCAAAATTAAAAACTTATTTACAAATAAACATAAGTCATGCATAAAACTAGGGTACGATGGTAGACCAAATGGCAATACGACCATTGGTCGGCATTGCACCATTCTATACTTTGTATCTTTTTAATCTGGCGTCATTGACAAGTTTTGAGACAACACGTCCTTGTAAAATATTGAATCGAACAAACTCGTTACTATTCGGCTCTTCAATAATATAGGGGCCAAGCCAATAGGTGTGAAAATTTTTCGGCTTTCCTTTAATATGACTATCATATAGTAATGCAAGATCACCAACTGCTAAATTCTTCCTTCTTATGTTTCGGTCGTGCCAAGCTTTTTGTTGTTTCTTTTGAACTTCTTGATGGTGAATTGCAATTTTTTGTTGCTCTTCAATTTTGATTAGTTTGAAATTATTGTTCTCTTTTGATTTGGTAATGTCCAAGTGAATCACTTCTACTATAATTGGGGCTTGTTGTTTAAAATGCAGAGGAACAAATACTTCATGTCCATAGACCATCTTGAAGGGTGTTTGTCCCATCGATATTTTATATGTCGTATGATAGGCCCATAGAATAGCAGATATTTTGTCATCCTGTTATCTCCTAAATAAATTAGTTTTCAATAGGTCAAACTCAGAAAATTTATTTTTGCATAGTGATGAAGATTTCAGGGCATATTATGAAATATGTTTGGGTGATTAACAAAATTGGAATGCCTTGTGTTCTATTTTTTCAAAAAATTTAAAATTTTAGCTTTCGGTGACTTAGGAGAACTTTTCAATAGTTCATTAGCCACCAAAAATCCCAGCTTTCGGTAGCTAACAATTTGGACTCAGGACTACGTTAACCACTGAAATCCTATTGACTCTGTTTTTAATAGAATTTTGGAAAATGAGCTTTCGGTGACTTAGGAGAACTTTTAAAAAGTTCATTAGCCACCAAAAAGCCCATCTTTCGACAGGTAACAATTTGGACTCAGGACTACATTAACCACCGAAAGCCTGTTGACTCTGTTTTTAATAAAATTTTGGAAAAGGAGCTTTCGGTAGCTTAGGTGAACTTTCCAACAGTTCATTAGCCACCGAAAATCCCATCTTTCGGAAGCTAAAAAACTGGAGCCAAGACTACCTAAACCATTGAAATCCCCAAAAAGGAAAATAGTTAGTGCCACCATCAATATCAACCGCCATTAGCATGAAGAACGCCTCTGACAAGCTCTTAGCCACCAAAAAGACTGAAACTACAGAAGAAATCATGAGTTGGAAGAGAAGTGGTTGTTATGAAACCAAAATGACTATTGAAAGACCTGAAACCCTCACGGCCCTCCATTTGTCCCGTGACTGCAATATAACCACCACAAGACATCAAGTTCCAGTCAAGATGATTACTGCACTAGCCATCTCGAGGTTCCCACCAGATTTTATGGTTACCCTACTCAAGTACCAATCACTGCTCAGCCCCTCAAAATCAGCACCATATCCTCAGTCTATTCCCCATCGTCCTACATGCATCCTCATTGATCTAAGCTCTCCCTAAAACCAGCACGGTCATCTCCTTCCCTGGGGTTCGAATTTTGATTTTTGCAGGTACAAGAAGAGTAGTCCAGAGATGAAAAAAGGAGGAGGACCTGCCCTCAGACAGGAATTAGGTGACATTAGCTATCTTGGGTCACATCGAGAAGTATGCCAATTCTTCAAAGATGCAGGCTGTTACAGGTTCTGTGAGAAAATATGGGGTTCCCACCAGCAAGTGGAAGAATCCTTTACTCTTTCTTTTGATGGCTCTAAGGCATTGATAGGAAAAGAAGAGTTCTAGGTTGATGAGGCCCTAATAGCAAAAGTAGGAGAACTCTCAAGGACTGGGGAGAAATGGTTCAAAACCACCATTACGAAGGATGTGGAATTCAGGTCTTACTTAAAGACTAAACACAAGAATGTAGTATGGAAGAAAAGCATCCCATCAACCTGGCTTGAGGAGAGGTGGCAGCAGTTGTTGAAAGCAATCTTGGTTTATATAACCTGTGAAGGCAGGTATAACAAGGTGATGATATACCACTCTAAATTGATGAACCATTTTACAGGCAGAATCCCTTTAAACCTGCATTTATACCTCCACAATATCCTTACCAAGATGGCCCACCAGGTCAAGGCCCAGCCCACCAAAATTGCAGGCAGGCTATCCCACCATGGGTTGATAAAGCTCATTATCCAAGAACTGCGGAAAAGAAGAAACATTACATGGACATACTTCTTATTTTGGAATGAATTTGAAGTAGGCTTACAGCTAGAAGACAAAGGGAAGTCCCCTTCAAATAAGTCCACCAATCCCAAGAGTGGCAAGAGGAAGAGGATGGCCATCTCACCAGTGGCAGTGGATCATCCTTCTCCAACTACTGAGACCAACAAATCCAAGAGAAATATGGATTTCAGTGGGAGGGTAGAGGAAATTTCAGCTTCAGACAGAAACATACTCAACTTGCCTTACTCAGACTCTGAGGATCAAGAGGAACAGGAGGATAACCCAGCAGAAAAGTCTCAAGAAAGGCTAGAGGAGTTTCCATCACCCACACCAAAAGAATACCAGGGTGAACCAATGGTAGAAACTTCCTCCATCAAGCCTAGGTACCAAAGAATCAACCAGCTAATAGGGAAAGTACATGAACTAGAGGTCTTAGACAGAGAGATCAAAAGAAATAATGCAATATTAACCAAGAAAAATTCTGAATTGCATAATTCTCTTATAGAACTGAGAGGGATGTATGTCCTGTTAAAAAGAATAAATATGAGATTAATTAAGGACAACTCCAGGCTCTACAGGATGATCAGACTATCGAGATTGTAAAAGAAGGATCCAAACCCTAAAACACATCTTGCATTGGAAACCCTAGAAGAGGTAGCAATTAGCCTTTAAGACCCGAAGGTATCCCATGATGTTGCTGATATTACAAATCTTATGCAGGTTGAAGAAGTACCAGAAGGTCATGAGTAAAGTTGTAAGAGGTTGATTAAAATATTAATTAAATTTTGCAGAAACAGAGCTTTCAGTGGCTTAGGCGAATGCAGCAGTTGTTCATTAGCCACCGAAAGCAGAGCTTTCAGCAGCTTACATGCCCAGAATTATGTTTCCTTAACCACCGAAAGCACAAAAGGGTGCAGAAAGACATCCTTCCACACAGAACCAATTTTGATGGATACAAACACCTCAAGGGTGAATTATGGAGCTGAAAATTGATTAAAGGCACCGGTGGAAGAGGTCTATTCCAGTTTTGAGGGTTCCATCAAGGTGAAATGGGTCACAAACCCTACCTGCTTTTGACAAACCGTGACTTATCTGTCAGATAACAGGTCATAGCTCTACTTCAATGATCACTATAGTTGTCAAAGATTTCAAGGAGTGAACAAGTATTAGAGTTAGATAGGGTAGCACTTAAATTAGGGTTTTTGACCTAATTCTGCAAAAACAATTATTTTATCTATTTTTAGTAAATCAGATCCAACTTTTCAAGATCTGAAATAAATTTTGTAAAGGCTATAAGCGGCCTAGGACTAATGTTGAAGCAAGGGTTCGATTTTGGAGACTTTTAGACCCTTATTGTTATCAATCTTCTCATGTTATTCATCATTTAATATAAGATCTTTTGCCATTATATGTTCAAGTTCCATCTCTTTTCTATTATGTACTTGTGCTTGAATGTCTGATTTAGGTTTATTCTTTTTATCTAATACCAAATAGTTGGCATCCTATCTATGTGTTGATGAGTTGAATTGCAAGTATTTTTCCTTGTTATGATTATCCATTCATATGTGTTTGCTTTATATATGAATTTGCCAGCATAGTAAGTTCTTCATTTATTCACCCTATTATCAACCCTCTGAACATTGGTGGTTAGAAGCCTTATCTTTTGATTCAGTTTTATGCATGTCTTGAGTGTGTGAGGTCCTTTAGGTCATCTGACTTGATCCATTAAGAAAAACCATTAAAAACATTTAAGTTACCAGGCATCCTCAAGCTGCAACCTAGAGGAGTTTCCTAGAGTGATAACACATCCCAATCATATTTATCAATATTACAAATTTTTGTCAATCCCTTAATCAAAGTTTTACTGAAATATTTATGGCTCCATTCGACTGGAGATGATAGGTCATGCTTTTTTAATGGTCGATTGTGAATTTATCTAATAGCACTTTTATGGTTTTAATGATGAAATATGTGTATTGGTCACTTATTAAAGTAAGGGGACATCCAAATATTGTCACTATATTTCAATAAATAAATTTATCTTCTAACTCACTTGAATATGTCTAGATTGGTACAGATTCAACCCATTTAGTAGCATACTCAATAGTTGTGATGATATACCGGGCTCAAGTCCGATGACTAGGAAATGGGAAGGGACAGACAAAGTCGATAGCCCAAATTTCAAAACTTAGACTCAGAATCATAGATATTAGGGGAATTTGATTCCTTCACCATGGTTGGCCCATCCTTGGTCATTTATTACATTTACTTACGTGCATTCGATAGTATTTATTAGGAATCAACCACCATAATCGTGATTGTATAATTTTTCTTGCAATCATGGCAGGCTGGTAGTGTCCTCCTACATGTCAATTATGTGCTTCGTCAATAATGTATTGTTGCCCATTCTCTAGTGCACATATTTGAAGTATTTCATTTGGTTCTAACTTTAATAAGAATCCATTGATTAAAGTGTATGGCACGAATTTAATTGCTAAAACCTTGTTTTTTATTTTCTGGCATACCTTATGGTGCTTGACCCTCTTGTAGATACTGCGCAATTTCCTCCAATTCTGTAGGTATAGGTTTGACTTGAAATAAGTGAGCGTTGAGTAGATCATTGTCGATCGGAATGAGATATTCACCTATTTCTATTCTAGAAAATTGGTCCGGTCTGACATTAGTCTTTCTTGGTTGGACAATTATTTCAACTTCAAATTCTTGGAACAGAAGGAGCCATCGACATATCCGACCTTGGTGGAGAGGTTTTTTCACTAAGTACTTCAAATCTTGATGATCAATGTAAAAGATGAATGGATTATCTAGTAATAGTGCCCATATTTTTTCAATGCAAAGATCATACCAAGGGCTTATCTCTCTATTGTCGAATAATTCATTTTATCTTTGTTGAGCTTTCTGATAGCATATGAATCGGGGTAATACATTCTAACATCTCCAGGTTGTGTAAGAATAGTGTTGACTCCTATGCCATAGGCATCGATATGGACATGAAATTTTATTAACCAGTTCTAGAATCAGAGAATAGGGGCTTCGACTAATTTTCTTTTAAGAAATTCAAATGATGCCTCGCACTCTTGTGACCATTAGAATTCTTGATTCTCTAGCAATTCTTCCAGGGGATATGTGGTATCAAAATAATTAATAAAATTTTGATAGTACCTTATATGTCCAAGGAGTATTCTTACATGTTTTGGATTCACTAGAGGCTTCAATTCAAGAATAACTTTGATCTTTGCAAAATCATATTTTATTCCTTATTTGTAGACAATGTGTCCTAGAAGGATTCCAATTAGCGTTGCAAATATTCACAGCTTAATGTTCAGGGAAAAGTTGTATATGTCGGCATCGTTCTAACATGCGTCGAAGGCACTGAATGTGATCACGGAATAAGGATTATATCATCCAATTGTCGAAGTAGATGGCCATCGCTTTATATATATTCCTAAACTGCATTGAAAACTATTGTTGAAAATACTAGTAGTACATTATTTAGGACGAAAGGTATCACTTTATAAGAGAACGACCTGAATGCACAAACAAATGTAGTCTTATGTTGGTCCTCCTTGGAAATAGGGATTTTATTATATCCAGAAAATCCATATGTGAAAGAGTAGCATTCATGTCCAATGACTTTGTTAATATTCTCATCAACAAAAGGTGTAGGAAATGGGTCAATCCAAGTAACTTTATTAAAAATCTAAAGTCAACGCAGATATGTAGTTTTTTCAGATCATGTTTCTTAGGTTGAACAACCATAGGATTATCCCATTTCAAATGCTCAACAAGATAGATGATTCTGATTGCCAACATATTTTCTATTTCTTTCTTAACTATATATTTGTATTCATGGGAGAATTTATACAGGCATTTTTTCACTGTTTTAGCATCTGGCTTAATGTTTATTTTCATTTCACCTATTTCTTGCGCTAATCTCTTTAAATATTTGTAGTCCCTTATGAAAACATCTTGATATTCCTTTAATAGACTAGTTATTTCAGAAAATTGTTGTTCATCCCAATAATCAACAATCTTCACCATTTTTGGTCATTTGTCCTTTGATATGTCTACTTCTTTGAGCTTGATCTACACATCCATCCATTCGGGTGTTGTTGCTTCATTTATTGGTCGATGTCCTTCTTTGAAATCTGTAAAGGTAGGAGAAAAGTCATTTTCTCTTAATCTTTCTAGATCGACTTATTCTTCTGAGGCCACTTTCATTATGCATTTTATAGATTTTCTTGTTGACGTATGGTTTGTTTTCCAATGAAATCTTTTACCAATGCTTGTATCATTTTCCAGTTCTAGTCACATTGACAACTAAACTGCTTTGGTCATAATATTATTGCATGTTGAATCATGTCGATGGCATTTGGTCAATGTGTAAATATTCATCGGCTCTATGAATTACTTAATTTATTCAATTACCTCCTTGGCGCGGTCTTCTGTTGGTGAGAAGGAAAAGTCTCTCCTTAAATTTTATTTTAGTTCTTTCCAAGTAAAAGTTCCACCTCTTACTTCCTTCATATTATACCTCTTTTCAGAGAGATCTTCTGATGTACTAGGGATGAAATGTGTCCATATTTTCTTTTCTTTGTATCCCAATATCCTTTGACATTTGTCAATCTGGATGTACGGGTCCATACTTTGTACAAACTTTGGAATTTTAGCTTCTTCTGTCATATTTTTCCCTCAAAATATTTCAATAAAATAAGTCAAAGCAATTTTCCACTTGTGCATTCATGATTGATGTGTCTCCCACCATCTAGTCACTTTCCCAATGAAGGATTCTACGAGATTTTGCAAACTCCCTTGTTCTCCAACAATTTTAGATACTTGTTCAATGTACATTACTGGAGAATCTTTTTATTTATAGCGTGGTGATGGAAAAATAGTCAGCTTCACTTTTGTCAGTACTAGAGTCGGATATTGTCTTATTTTTCTCTAAAAAAAATTGGAATTATGGAAATAGAAAAATAGATTTTCTTTTCTCGATGGGGAATGGATTGAATCGACTAACTGTATCTTGCGTGCATTTCATAATTTTCTACCTGACAGTTATATAAATCAATGTCAAAATTATGAACGATTGACATGGGGGATCCCAAATGGATTTTTCCATATTCATTTGGTTCTACGGGATCTTCATTATTGCCCATTATTTTATATAGTCTTATTATATCTCCTTATTGATCATCCAATTCCTCCCATGGATTTTATTTTGATGGATGGATTGGAACAATTAATTTCTTTCCATCACCTTTAAGTTTTATTCAATATTTTTCTAGTGATATAGGTGCTTTCGGTTTCCTTCCCCACAGTTGACCAACTAAAGGTGGAAAAGAGGTCTCCCTGTCTTGTGGGTCAATGATTTCAAAGTTAACTTGTACTTCAATGCATGTGATTCTTGTATTGAAATATTTCCAAACACCAATTGGTTCTTTGAGGTCTTGGTTGGAAAGTTTGAGATATATACCTAGTTTTGGAAATCAAGGCCAACCAAGTCGTTCCCATGTTGCTCTTGTCATAATGTTTTCTTGTGATCCGAAGTCCAGGATGACTTTTGAAATGCAATAGTTATCGATGTCTAGATCGACCAAAGGATCAATATCAGTTTTCTCTTTTTGTCTTATGTTGCGCAAATTTCTGGGGATTCTTTCATAATTGGTGTCCTTCTTTATGGTGTACATAATATCAATAAGGTGTGCAATTGCTTCCTCTTTTGTAAGACGTAATTGCAATAATTCATTCAATGTTTTATTTTTATAATCTTGAGTGTCCTCTTCTTTTTCTAATTCTTCAAAAATTCTTGAGGCATCCTTAAATATATATTTTTGTTGATTAATTTGAGGGTAATTACACTCCTTACTTGGAAACTTGGTTACTTGTGTATTATCAGGACCAATTTTCATCCCTTTCCTTGTAACAATTTGTATATTCTTATGTATAATCACATTATTATTAGGAACACCAGATAAAAGTTTAATTTTCTTTTTATTCAGAAATTTTTCAAGCATGACAGGGCAATCCTCCAAGAGAATTCTATCAAACACCACATTTAGTGCAAAATTTGAGGTTCGTTTTGTCTTTTTAGGGACAGTTGGGACTCAAAAGTTATTCACTAAAGCAAAGTAACATCTCAACCTGCCTCGAACACAATTATTGTCGAAGCATCCTCGACCATTATATCCTTCATGACCTCAATATCCTTCGGTGTTGCATTGATCAGTGATCATTCTGTCGGTTATCTAGTTCTTGTCATCTTTTATTATTTTGCCCCATCGTCTGCATCTAATAGAATGTATGTTGGTTATGCTTTATCTTTCAATTTTTTATATAGTCAGTTGTGCTATGTTAGATGTTTTGACAAATTCCGCACCATTTGAGATTAACTGCATCAGCATTGTATGAAATTCAGTTCTTGTATGCGACTCAAGTTTTCATAAATATTGTAGAATTATGAATTCTAAGTAGTTCTAAATCTATCAGGTTGTATTTATTTAAGGAAGAGTCAATTTTATTCATGTAGGTGTCGCCTTTCTTTCGAAAAGGTTCCTCTATCTTCATAATGTGCTCCCTAGTTGTTATGTTGAAAAGAATCTTTCGTGTGACCTTCAGTCAAGCATTTGGTGCACCATAGATCATTATGTATTAATTCCATCTACTATAACTATTTTTGCATCATCTCAATATTTTAATCTACTTGTCGATCGGATGGACCACCTGCATGGTCGGTATTTGAATTTCATTTGTGTGTCTTCTTTAGAGAATCATCATACGTGTTGAATTCATACATAGTCATGTCATCTAGATTCGAGGTAGTAAGACAGCTACAAACCATTCTATGAGGATGGATTCTTACATCTTGGCTAGAATTTTATTAAGGATATCCTTGAATATTTTTTTGTATTCCTGAACAACTTCTCCAATTCTTTGTGCTATAGATTTAAGCTTTTGTGCAGCCATATGTCTATTGTCTTGTGTTCGGAAGAAGTCGAGTAAATTCTTCTTAATTTCTTGCTTTTCTTTTAGCCATTTTCAATGAAATCCATGTACTAACTTAATGCTCTATCACATAGGCCTCCTATGAACATTGTAATTTCTCTATTATAATCTTCAATAATGTTAGCTTCCCATACTGCGTCACATACAAACCAATGTTTATGGGGATCTCCATCCCCATCATATATAGGACAATTTATTTGTGTGGTGTAAGCCATATTAATAAAAATATTATTGTTACCTAAACTATTGCTTGGAATATTTATTAATGTAGACAACAACAATGACCACGGTGGAGGTGATGACAATGTTGATGACCTACCAGGTGAATACTGAATTACTATATGGAGCGATTGTGACTCTTAAGATAGCTTAACTTCTTTGACAGAATCTTCACCGACAGGTTGAGATTCTGACTAGTCAGATCCTTGAATTGATAATATTGTTGATAGAGGGTTATCTCCACATGTTTAGAGTACAAGATATTGAAACAATTATGGCTATATTCTAGCGTAAAGGTGATCCAATTCCCACGTTCAAGTCTTGAGATCATCAAATGATCCAAAAAAATTTCCATATTCGTTGAAACGACTGTAAATGATATTGTTACCCAATCCAAGCCCTAAGTCATGTTAGCCTATTTCTCTAACACTAGGTCCATTTGATATAAGCCTCATTATAGTCATGGGGTTCAGTTCCATCGACCTATGATGGAATTATCGATGGAACTAAAAGGAACTAGACCCCCTACCAGCGTCGTCTCCTTACCCTTTCCACTCTCTGGTCGAACCTCCCTTCACTCAGGAAGGTCTTTTGGTAGCTCAACTTTTCTTTTCGGTCCCTTCATAGTTCTTTTATCCTTCAACAGACTCCTTATGTCTCTAAGTTCCTCTCATCTCTTGAACCCTTTTTCTCTTTAAATATTTTTAATGTATGCAGATGGCTTATAACTGGCTATATTTCTATTTCGTCAGGGTGGATTAGTCTTCTTGGCAAGATTCATGTTTTTATTTCTTGTCATTGACTACATTCATATCTCTATCAGTACTCATTTCCACATGGACGGTGGCCCCCCCATTGCTGACCCAACTATTGTAGAGCGACGAAGACAATTTCAACTGGTCAACTCATTTACTAAGGAAATACTCCCACTAGCATTCTTGAATGAAACGTTCCCATTATTTCTACTTTTGCTCCCAAATTTGAAGTTACTCTAAGCTCCAACGGTGGTCACCCTTCAACTATGTGTCCAACTTAGTTTTCAATCAAAAATTTAAATAATAACTTTGATATGGTGATGAAGAATGAGTCGTGAAGTTTGTCGTTAAATATTTGCTTAGTGTCATTGAGAGAGGTTATTTCTTCAATAGTTTTTTCTTCACACAATTCTTTGCATATGTTCTCTAGCCACTCATACAGATTTGTTCTTCCGTCGTTGGTGATTTTGTGCATTAGCATCCTTTCATCGACTATGTCTATTTTTTTCATTAATATCATTGATCAACTTCTTTAATTTATGTGGAATGACTTCAATAAACTTTTGCTGTGTTCAGTAAAGAATCTTTCTCGATATTGCACTATCGACATTTTGTTTCTCCTGGCATAGTTTTGGATGTAATTTGTCACTTTCTAATTCCACCATACTTTGATATCTTCTTCGCTTATCATTCTGTACAGGTGTACTCATATTCTAATCCCAATAGTACAAGTGAAAATGGAAGCAATGTTGTAATCTAAGGGATTATATGGAATATAAATAGCATAAATATAGAATATAATACATTCATATCATTATACAAGAGAAGATACCAGAGTAAAAGGAACAGTAGCAACAATGATACTATATTAGAGCCAAGATATATACAAAAGTAATGGAACTATGCTTGAATCATGACTCACCACCCTATATATATTGTTTTACATGTATTTATTTAGTTACAAAAGTAGTTATGTCAGCTTAACCTACCAAGTGTATCCACCGGACAAAACCGACGGTGGTCAGTCGGAGGACCTAGTTGGAAATTCAACTGGGCTCCTCCAACATCACTTCAACTTCATTTCCCATGAACCCATACTTGCCGGTTGGTAGGGGGGACATCCTGTCATGTCCTCAAGAATCAATACGACAATAATATGATATGAATGCATATTTAATTCTGGTGTAACCAATGAAAAGGGTTATGGAAGCCAACACATTTTTGGAGGACCTTTATTCAACTCAATGCACCCACAAGGAAAAAGGGTGGCTTCATTGGCTAGCTTGTTTGCATTGCATTGTTTTGCTGACAAGCATGAAAGAGTTCACCCTTGGTGAAATGATGAATAAATTCTCTATTCTTATTTGAAGTCTTCCTAAAATCCTATCTTTAGGATTTATTCATTTCCTAGCTTTAGAGACGATCAATAAGGAGTCCCTAATGACAACAATAAAGTGAATTCCCAACAACATGGCTTGCTCCATACTTAGGATCAACCCACACAAGAGAGTTGAGACTATACTTCCTCCAGGATCAAAAAGGATCTTGCCATGCTTACCACCCCATCTCAATTCAATTGTTAAAATCTAAGTATGCTTTAAATTTTTTCTTTTCATTTTATTTTATTTATCCCATAAAACTCATATTTTGACATTCTTTTTTAAATAAACTTAATAACAATCTATTTTTTATACATTTACACATCTTTTTATTTTCCCTCAATATTTATCATTAAATAAATAGTTGCTAAAGAAGAATTAAGGATGCAAGGAAGGGCACCTATGTAATTAACATTTATAAAAATGTTTCTAATAAATGACATACATCGCATACAAGAATTTGACATGCATGATTTTTAATCCAATAACACCACATGGAACTAACATGATAACACTTAATTTTATCTACTCTAAGATTAACAATTCTGAAAACATATTTTTTTAACAAACTTTCTTATTTGGTCTATTTACTCTTTTTTTTTTTAATTTTCTTCATTGTTTATCATCAAATAAATAGTTGCAAAATAAACATTAAGGATACAAAAGGAAGGAAACCTATGTAATCAACTTTTCTAAACATGTTTCTAATAAATTGCATATATCATATATATGATATATGAATTTGACATGCATAATTTTTAGTTTTATAACACCACATGGAACTAACATGATAACACCTTAACACCTTGTCAACTCTAAACTTAACAATTCTAAAACCATATTCCTTTTTAAAGACACTTTTCTTTTATCCATTTACACATTTTTTTTCGTTTGCCTCATTATTTATCATCAAATAAATACTTGCAAAAAAAAATTATAGATGCAAGGAAGGAAACCTATGTAATTAACATTTCTAAACATGTTTCCAATAAATGTCATACTGCATGTACATGAATTTGATATGCATAATATAACACCATGTGGAACTAACATGATAGCACTTAATCTTATCAACTCTAGACTCAACAATTCTGAAAACATATACATTTATGTATATGAGTAAAAATATTTGCAACATAATTGTTGCATATCTAAATTGACACAAGATAACATAAGACTCAACAAAATTGACACATAACGCATATCTAAATTGACACAAGATAACAAAATAAGACTCAATAAGCATTGTTGAGATAAGATATCAAAATTGGAAAAAGACTTCAATAATGTAAAAAATATACAAACTATCAATAACATTAAAAATCACAACCCCGTTCATAATTAATAATTCATTATATAGTCCAAAATATGTGCACGTGATCCAAAAATGAATAAACACCTAAATATATACATAACTCAATTCGTAGATCCCTATACAAAATATATGGAAATCAAAGAAAACATATATAAAATTCAATGCAAGTGCATGTAACAAATATACCTGGAAATCTATGTAGCATCAACTACATGCATGTTCTCCTCCTAGTTCTCCTCTTGGTTGACCTAACATGTCCACATATTTAACTAAAGGTCTGAAAATGGTGTTTTAATACTAAATTAGAAAAATAAAAATAAGTTTGAAAATGATACTTGTACATGTGTTAAAATAATTATGGACCACTACCTGAGTTGGGGGGTGATTTCATTGACTTGAGCACCAACATTCTTCAAATTCAACCCACCATCCTAGAAAATTTATTATTTGTATATATTTCATCTAAAATAAATAAGCTAAACTACACTTCAAACCATAATTAAAAATTTGAACATTTAATACCTATGAAGTCCCTATAATATCTCCCAATATCAATGAGAGTCACCCCATACCCATACATAAAGTCTAGAGTGATGGGAAGGGAATCTGTGAACGACAAATTTGAAGTTTAGAAAAGTTTGTTCACATATATTTAAATATAAATTTGTTCAATTGGACATTGCTAAACGTGTCAAAACAATTAGTGTATATGTATATCTAGGCAAATGTACCTCATTCATTGCATATAAGTTTGAACACAATGATAACCCTAAATGAATGATCATTCATCATGTGAGTGAATTGCAATCAACAAAAATGGACTATTTTTATTCTTTTAACTCTAAACCTAAACATGTGCATCTAATAACCAATTCTATTGATACATGAAACAATAATCAATTGTAACACATATCGATCCCATGCCCTCTCCCTCATAGGTAAGCAAATATTTCCATCCATCTCAACAACTCTTTGCATATGTTATGAGATATTCACGGCTCATAGACTCTAAGTCAACATATGTTTTATATTCAAATGCATTGCAATAATTGGCTCATTCTCTATGTCGATTTAAACTAACACCATTCTCCGCAAAATTTGATTGTAAGCTCTTAGTTATGGCATCCCTCACCTCTCAATCTACTTGAGAAGTAGCCTCCATATTTGAACATAAAGTTACCACCATGGGGGATTTATATACCAAGGGAGGTGGAGTTTGAGTAAAATCAAGATAATGAAAACCACCTCTTTGTAATGTCCCTTTTTTTGAGTTTTGGAGAAAATTATAAATTGGGCAAAATTCGAGCTCTAGTCATGACTCTTTAAGGTTCCAACTTTAACCAAATGGTCCGAAATTTGAAAGGAAATGGTATGGTGAGACTTAAAACATACCAATATGTTTTATGGGCACTTTGTCTCTGACTAAATACCTCTGCAACCTTGTTTGGGACTGATGACAAAAAGGCCAAAATTACTAGGAAATTGTGATGAAATCCCCCCTAGGGTGCAGGCCAAATGAGCTTCCCAAATCATGTACGAACCTAAAAAATTTGCAATAAGAGTATGGGGAATGAAATAATACCTCATTTAATTTCATTACACATTGTTATTAGTTCTCCAAACTTGTTATATATTTCCACATTCGTTTGATCACTTTCAGTGAAATTGTTATTGGGGAAATTGCAAAACTAGCTCGATTTTGACATATGAAAGGTAGATTTAAAAGATTACAAAAATATGTGAAATTTAGATACCATATACATAATAAATGTTTCTTCCCCAATATTATTAAACACCATAGAAATCCCCTCATACAATTCTTTTATACAACTCATTTAGTATTGGAATCAAATACATGAAAACTAGTGAATTAGTAGCATGGAATTGCAAGAGTTTCACGTATGGATTTATTGGATTTCAACCCAAAGAGAATAGGTACATGAATTTACAGAGTAACACATCATATATTTATGTCACAACATCATCAAACTCAGTGCTCCCTTTCAACAAGTGTGCCCTCAACATGAGAGTGTGGGGGAATGGAGAAGAAGGAATGAGAGAATAGAGAGATATATGAGAATTCAACTGTATGGAACTTAAACCTGAAACTAAAACTCATTCATTAATATCCAATGAGATGTATTAAATTCCTCTCAATAAACAAACTTGTAAAGGAATCCAACTCCCTCGAAACTGGTTCACAAGCAAGGAGAGTGAACACTCACCGTGCAATGGATAAGCAAAAGCTCTCCAAAATTCCAAAGGGCAATTAAAAAATGATCAATATATATTATCATTCCTCGTGAAATCCTTTTATTAACTTCATGAGGCCTAATAAGGTCGAATTTCCCTCCATGGGATTCCTCCAACTCATCTTACTGGTTTAGTAACTCTCATGACACTTGTCTTCCTCTTCATGCTCCAATTATTTCCCCAATTCAAATAGACTCCTCTAACTCCCAAATTAGATCTATTGGTGGATATTTTTATCCATGTTGTGTTATATTTCTCATATGTCTTCAATCAGGTCTGAATTTGTCATACTTTTCATAGAATCTTTCATCATTTGTTGTCATAGAGTGCATGGAATCTCCTTCCAAGTGGCACACCTTGTCTTCTAGTCTCTTCCTCTTCCATGGGAGTTATTCTCCTTTACCTATTTGAGTTCATTGCCTCATTATATGATATTTTACACCACATAACCCTGCAATAACGTTACATTACCCATGTGTTCGAATTTGGATGAAGATCATGCAAAGTGTGTGTGGAATCTAGTCATCCAAAGGCTCCACAAGCTTCCAACTGTCTTCATGAACCCATGCCACCTTATTTTCTTAGAATTTATCATTTATGTGACCCATTTAAATTTGAATATGGTAAAATAAAGTCATTTTGGTTCCCATATGCCCTTATTACAAACTTTATGTCTCCATCTCAACCTAGGAAACTAGTAGGTTGGTGGAACATTATTTGCAAGTAGTCTTATTTGGAAATTATTTAATTGGGGAAATGACACTCTTTGATTATATGTGCAACCTTTCCCAACAACATAGTATTTGTATGGAAGGTCCATATAATCAAGCTTCGTGTTCTTAGAAAATTATACTAAATAAATCTAGCAAAATAATGTGTTACCTCACCACTCCATGGCAACCTACCATATGTCGCAAGGAACTGGTCATAAAAATGATGAGCGATGTGAGAGTGTTTGAAATATTGAACCTTCAACATTTTATATTTTAGTCCTTATTTGAAAGTAAACATTGATATCTCCTATTGTTTATACATTCTTTCCTCTATTGCAGGTCATTTACATGGATCCATCACTTCTTGTCTTTGTCTTCGCATCAAATAAAGAATATCATCATTGGTTGGCCCCAAATTTCTATATACATGAATAAATGTACCTAGAGAATGAAAAAATAATTCAAGGTGTTAGGGTTAACCTTGACTTGGGAATGAGTCAAATGGCTTAGGTCTTAGCATGTGTTTTTGGGCCCATGGTATTTGGTGGTCAATGGTATTTTTCCAAGGTATTTGGTGTTCAATGGTATTTAGTGGCCCATGGTATTGCATGTAAAGAAGAATTAATAAGGATTGAGGAGGCTCGATTGTAAAGTGGCATGGAGGTGAGTGGTGGCTAGCTCACTTGGCTCGGCATGGCCACTTTAGTTCAAGGGAGATAATAGATTCATTATGGTGGTTTTTCCTAATTTTTTTGTTTTCCTCGTAAACATTGTGTGTCTATCTTAAATGTGTTGCTATGTATATTTGTGTTCTCATTATTAATTATATGTATGCTCGTATATATCCTAAGAATTGGTATCAAATCCATGGCTTGGAATATAGTTGTGCTCGTTGTGTTATACTTGGTTTTTTTGAAATAATTGTGGGGTGCATGTTCGGTGGTACCCGACACCCTAGCAGTATTTTTGGGTTCTTAGTTAGAATGTAATTTCCTTGGGATCTAGAAGCACAAGGTATCCCTCTTATGCATAGAGAATGGATGTTGCATCATGTGTGGAATGAACCACTAGGTAGGTACAAGGGTGGAAGGTGTACTCATAGCCTAACTTGATGTAGATCGGAGAGGTTGAGTCTTCGATTGTGGGAGGAATGTGAGATGGTTTCATGTTAGTTGTGGGACCAAGATTGATGAACCATGTATGTGAAGAGAATTCCTATAGAACTGGCGATTACAGCGGCTGAGGACCCATATAATTTGGTAGATGGATTCCTCTTTATATGGATGTCGATGATAGGATTGGATGCAGGTATAGAAAGAACATGATAGAAAATAATCAAGTAGATTAGCAAGAAAGTGAGCATGGAAAAGCAAGAGGATGAATCAAAGTATGGAGCACATGAAGAAAAAAATAATGCAGCAATTTGCATGTAAAAGGGAATATGGTTGTGAGACCTGGTAAGGCATGCATACTCCTAGAATCTCATTGGTAAAGTCGAGAGATAGACCTAGGTGATAGGGGGTGTATGTGAGATTCCTCGGTAAAACTTTGAGGGGGGTTGGTGTTTACTCCAAGTCAAGTTTAAAAGGGCAATTGTTAGGGTTAACCTTGACTCAGGAATGAGTCAAATGTTTTGGGCCTTAGCATGTGTTTTTGGGCCCATGGTATTTGGTGTCCAATGGTATTTTTCCAAGGTATTTGGTGTCCCGTGGTATTGCATGTAAAGAATCCTTAATAACGCTTGAGGATAATCCATTGTAAAGTGGCATGGAGGTGAGTCGTGGCTAACTCACTTGGCTCAGCTTGGCCGTTTTAGGTCAAGGGATATAATCAATCTATTTTGGAGGTTTTCTCGGTTTTGGGTTTTCCATGTAAACATTGTGTGTATATCTTAAATGTGTTGCTATGTGGATTTGTGTTCTCATTATTAATTATATGTATGCTTGTTATAATCCAAAGACAAGGCACTATCAACTCTCGATGGGGAGATCTAATTACACAAGGTCTCCCTTCAATTTTGCATGGTGGGATCTGCAACATTGAAGAGTCACTGTTGTAACATTTCCTTTCCAAGGAATATACTTAGGTATCTCAGAGGGGTAAGTGGTTATGGACGCATACTCATTCTCTTATTGAACATTGGCATCGGGTTGATGTTGGTCCTCCAACTGAGCATTGACCTCATGTTGACCTTGGTCCTTGACCTGAGCATTGAACCTAGACTGACCTTATCACTCGACTTCCAACCTCTCATCACCTATGCATACATATACTTAATTATAGCTATGACCATATATTTATGTGTATAAACATAATCATATACAAAAAAAATCACCTTCCATACGTGATGGTTGTGTTGGGATTGTATATTCATAGACATGGGAGAATTTTCCATGTTTGTATCATGATCCCTATGATATAAATGAATATATGATGGTTCACACACACAGGTGTGTGTGTGTGTGTGTGAGAGAGAGAGAGAGGGTACTTTGATGGTATGATCCATTCATATGTGCAAGTGAACAAAGGGATGAATATTAACTCATAGATCTCATGTGCGACTACAACATTAAAAATATGCATGTGCATGCACAATTTTACATGTGCATAAATGTACATAACATGATATTTCTATAAACCTAGAGACTCAATAGAAAAATATGACTATCTTCTACTATTGATAGACATAGGTGTCCATCTAAATGTCTTGTGTATCTAACTAAATGTCTTGGGTGTCCGACCAGATGTCTCAGGTGTTTGACCAGATGTTGTGTAACACCCCAGTTTCGACCCCCAATTGCATAAAGTTATATATGATGTAAATAGTGTTATTAAATCATGGTGTGGAGCTCAAGCCAAAGGCCCCACCATGGATTTAGCATTTTATGTTTCGGCAATTAAAATAGACGCCGATGGTATTTTGTGCTAAACCGGCATATTATAATTTGGGCATCATGTACATATGCAATTTAATTAAAACACCCACAACTAGCTATGTCAATGCAACATTAAAGAGATGGGGGCATGATTTCCTAAGGAATAGGGGGAGTTCAAACCCTTGATCCAATGGGAAAAATACAAATGTCAAAGGGAAAACCCATCAAGCTGTCAACTACCCATTTTGTCTTCTTGTGCCAATCATTTATTTCTACCATAATTGGTTGAGTTAGTTAATGCTTGGGGATGGGAAGAGTATGGCAGTCCAAATTCGAATTGGAGAAGCCATCATATTTTGGAAAACATGTTTTGACTTCTTGGGCAATTAAAAACCCAAAAACATATGCCTATTCCAACATGCATTCACGTCCTCTCTTCCTCATGCATTTTCCAGGTTCTCTGGGGCATTTTTCCTCACGTTGCAGCAATTTCCTTTGTTTTCCCAATGGCTGGGAAGTTACTTTGTTAATGTTCAGTGGTTGGGATATCTACTGGATGATTTTCTGTTGTTTCCTAATTCATACGGTTGGGAAATTTCGTTTTTGGTGTTGCACAGTCAATGGGAGAATAGATCCACGAATTGGGGGATTAAAGGAGCCGTTTTTTCCTACATGAAACCCATAGAACGTTTCTGAAACAAATTGCTCACCCTGGGTCATTTTTCCCCATTCACCATTATCGAATTTGGTTTCCAGGACGTTTTTTCCATACCCAAAACTTGTAGTTTGCTAAGAATTGAATTCTTGGGTTGGCTTGGCTGAGTAAGTCCAATGAACCCATCTATTAGTGGGTTGATTGTGTTCGGATGTGGTTATTGTCTTGACTGTGGGTGTATGGTCTTGTTGTGTATGAGTCTATGTTCCCTAATTCCTTGTGGAAATCATGCCTAGCTCAGGGGTGGTAGTGGTGTTGACAGATTGAGGAGCACACTGGCCTATGGTTGGGTGGAACGTTGCAGCAACATAGCTAGTTGCGGGGAAGCTTCTTCTCAATATAAGTATTTTCTAGTGTTTAACCTCTGCAATGTATTGTTTTATTAAATCTTATGAACATGACAATTGCTTGAATGAATGAATTTGTTTACATTGTATATTAAGACATATGTGTATGTATTTTATGTTCAATGCATAGAATGCTTGCAATGTGTTGCTTCAGCTGCATTTGCATTTGTTATGCATATGTATATATTTAGTTGCAATGCATTTTTTTAAATTGTTATGTACGAGGCTAGATTGCCCAGATTGAAGAACAGCAGCAATTTGTTGGTCGTGTCCTTTCCATTGTCGGGATGAGGGGAGGGGACATGACAGTCTGGTATCAGAGCTATGTTACAGCATTGGACCTCAATGGGCCAAGAAGAATAGTTGACATAGGCAGGCTAACTCTCTGTTGAGCACAGGACAGAGAAAAAATTTCCAAATTTTTTTCTAAGTGTTGGAATGTTGTTTGTGTCGGCTTAGTTTGACAAGTCGAGCCAACACATCTCGATTGAATTAGATGATTCGAGCCAATGAAGGTCATCGTGACACATATCGACTTGAAAGGCTGAGTACAGCCGACACATTTCATATTGGTTAGCTAAAGTTGAGCCGATGCATGTCGACATGAAAGGATTATTTGAGTCGATGCATGTCGGCGTGAAAGGCTGAGTTGAGCCAACAAAGAAGGAGAAGAATGAAAAAATTTCCGAGTGTTGAAAAATCGGTGAGTTTGTTGATATGTCGGCTGGGTTGGATGAGTTTCGCCAACACATGTCGTAACTTGGAGATTTTTGCTGATGCAAGAGAAAATACTGAGAAAATTTCAAAAATTTTCTAAGTATGCACATGTCAGGCAAACTCGGAGAGTTTAGCCGATACATGTCCGGTGAAATGGGAGAGTTCGTCGATGCGTGTCGGGCGAACTCGATGAGTTTCAACGATACATGTTGGGTGAAAATGTCGAATTTTCGTCGATGCGTGTCCTATGAAAATGTTAAATTTTCGTCGATGCATGTCGGGCAAAAAATTGATTATTCGCCGATGAAGGAAACAAAGAAGGAAAAAATTTCAAAATTTTTCTAAGTGCCGAAATTTCTGCGTCGACAAGAAAATATGAATTTCACCGATGTGTCGGGTGAACTCGGTGAATGTTGCTGAAACGTCGAAAAGTTTGGAAAGATTTTTTCGATCGGAAGAAAAATCAAAATTTTGCTAACACGTCGAAAATTTTGGCAAGTTTTGTCGATCGAAAGAAAAATCAGGATTTTACCGACACATCGGGAGCAAGGCGGAGTTTTTCCAATTGGAAGGAAATGACGAATTTTGCTAACACCTAGGAAGGAAGAGGTAAGTTGAGCTGACATGTCCGAAAACTTTGGTGATTTTGTCGATCGGGTGGAAATGTTGAGTTGCTAGGAAACAGGGAATTTCAGCGGGTTTTTAGTGGGATCTGCATGTGCCATAAAAGTGAAAAATGACAGTGATTTTGTGCACGATAATGTGTGAAAATGGAAGATTTACAAAACAAACAAACAAAAAATGAGGGTGTTTCCCTCGCGAGAAAGCCCCTTGACCCATGTTGTCCCTGTGAGACAATTGTTATTGCAGAAAGGAAACTACAGCAAGAAGGAGTGCTAATTAGTAGAATTGTTAAACTTAGCCAACCTGACAAAAGGCACATTAACTGATGTAGGAGCATTAGCTCTCAAGGCCAACTTATGATCAGACCCTAAGGTATTGACATTTTCCAAGGAGGGGTTTATTGTAAAATCATTGTAAATCTCCTGTAAAGAGTTTATTTCTAGATAACAGGCATAGGCATATTTTTTGTTTTGTTGTTTTGCTGAGTCATTGGTTGTTAGCACCAGTAGGAGTGATTGCGGATCATGACTCCCTGCGTGGAGGTCAAGTCGTAGGTTGTTAGTTTGTGATAGAGATGTTTTTCATCATGATCTGTTTTGTTTGTCTTAGGTTATAGTTTATGTTAAATAGGAAGTTGAGAGAAGGAAGAGGGGTTCTACTCTTCAGTGTTAGGATTGCAAAATTTACAGAGAGACAGGCATACCGATGTCTGGTTCCGCTTGTAAATATTTTGGGCAAACTGAAGGAGAGATATGAATTGTTTGTTGTGTGTTTGCTTAATAGGAAATATTAATTGTGTTTTAACAGTGTTATTATCCTAGATGCATTTATTGATTTAAGTTGTGTACTCGTGAGGAGTGGACTTCAGCGGTTTTCTGAATATCTATGTATTTATGTGAAATCGTGTATTCACGCATGAATTTGTTTCTTGAATAGTATAATGAGGTTATATATGCATGCATAGAGGGATAGGCTAATGAATCTTAGAGATTGGAGGCTGGATTGATTGATTCTCTAATCAATCGACGCAGCATGAGGGTTTTCTACCTTAACGAGTTTTTACAGAAAATAGACTGTGGGGATTGAGTCTACAGACGAAGATCTGATGGTCCAGGAGAGATCCGCAACGGAAGTTGCAAGGGCGATAACAGATCTACAAAGATCTATGAGATCCGCGCTAAAAATTAGATCAATGGTCGTGGAGAAGGTTGCAAAGATATGACGGTCGGGAGAGTTGTGGAGGAAAAGTTGCAGGAGGAGAGTTCTGGGGGAGAAACTTTGGAAATTTGAGCGCGCATCCCACATCTCGTAACCCACTTGCATAAAGCCTGTTGTGAAAATGTGGTTGTGGAAACAATGCTTACGAAAATCCTGTTGCAGAAAGGCACTTATGGAAACAGTGCTGCGAGAAATCCTATTGCGGAAAGGCGGTTACAGAAATGCAGTTACGGAATGGTGGTTGCGGAAACATGGTTGCGGAAAACCTTGTTGCGGAGACAGAATTATGAGGAGGAAAATATAACATAGAATTTGGCCAAGGGATAAATTTGGTAGTCTTGCTAATTATAGGAGCCACTAGATCTAGGAGGTGTTGGTAAGGTTGGCTTTGGTCGACCCTTGCCTGCACCATTAACCATTCATGCCTGCAAGAACCAATTGGTAAGTAATTGTTTAAATTCTGAGATTGACTAACAAATGATGTTGTTAACAAATTTTGCAGAGTCACAGTGCATATTGAATAGTTGATCTTGGTCTGACCAAGAAGGTCCAAAAATATCAGTGCCAAGAAAATTAACAGCATAGATGATGCACAGGATCCCTATGGACATGGGAAAGATGTTATGGGGGGGAATCCAAGAGATACACAAGAGAGCAGAAATCCACTCCAATTTTGGAGATGTGGAGGACCCAATTTGTGCAAGAGTTGTCCACATGGGGAAGGGTATGTAAGGCTAGCTTACAATATCCAAGGTCATGGAATTGAAGCTGTTGGGAAGAGGGAACAAGAGAGTTACCTAGATGCTGCAGCTACCATAAGAAGCCTGAGGGCAGAGTTGCAGGATTGCAAAGAATAAAATAAAAGGCTGGTCAAGGCTTTGGTGGAGAAAAACCAGTTGACTACACCTATGCTACATAGTTTGGCAGATCTCCAAAGGCAAATAAACTCTGGGCATCAGATAACAGATATAGAAGGGAGTAGGAGAAATTCCCACGACAAGAATGAGAAGCTTAACCCAAGGAAGAAAGGTTTTAAACCTTCTCACCTCCTGAAGCAGTAAAGGAAGCCATCACAAGCTGTGATTGAACCAGCCAGAGTGATGAGGAAAAATCAAAAGGAACCACTCAAATGTTGGGGATGTGAAGGACCCCATATGTGCATAAATTGTCTACTTGAGAATAGGAATGAGGGTCAAGTCCCTAGCACCCAAGAAGCTGAAACTGTGGGTTAGGAAGCAGGGACCATTCATAAAAATTTTGCAGTGTTAGAAGACCACCGGGAAGGTCATAACCCAACTGTGGTGGAAGTTGAGGGTGATATTGCTGAACAGACTGTTTCTGATTTGATTGACCTTGGATCGACTCACAGTTGTATCACCCCTAGAATTGTTGATATGTGCATTTTGAAGAAGTCAAAGCATAGAAGATCATGGTTAGTCCGATTAGCCACCGAAAACAAGAAGAAGATCAGTGAGGTGGTAAGGAAATGTCCATTGGTCATGAATGGGTTAGTCACTTGTGTAGATTTGAATGTTTTGCCACTTGGATCCTATGATTTCCTCATCGGAATGGATTGGTTGGAAGCACACAGAGCAAAGCTTGATTGTTACAACAAGACTTTTGAGTGCTTGGATGAAAAAGGCAACCTAATGGTTTTGAAAGGTTTCCAAAAGTGATCTCTGGAAGGAAGTCTTCAGCAATGCAGTTGAAGAAGTTCTATGGGAAAGGTTGCAGGGTGTATGCATCTCATGTTTTGGAGGCAGCAAAGAATGATACTCATATGTTGGAGGGCTTTCATTTGTTACCAGAATTCGGGAATGTTTTTCCTGATGAAATTCCAGGGCTACCTCCAAAGAGGGACATTAATTTTACCTTTGAGCTTGTTCCTAGAGTAGCACCAGTGTCCCAGAAACCCTGTAGGATGAGCATACCAAAACTTCCAGGGCTGAAGATGCAGCTGCAAGATTTGTGGGAAAGGAGGTATATCAGGAAAAGTGTGTCTCCTTGGGGAGCACAACTCTTGTTTGTGAAAAAATAAAGATGATGCACTTTGGTTGTGTATTGATCACATACAACTTAGCAAAGTCACTAAGAAGAACAAATATCCTTTGCATAGAATTGATGACCTCTTTGATCAAATGGGAGGAGCAAAGTTATTTCCCAAGATTGACTTAAGGTCTGGTTACCAGCAGGTAAGGATCAAGGATGAAGATGTTCATAAGACAACCTTCATAGCAAGGTATGGATCTCATGAGTTTGTAGTGGTACCATTTGGTTTCACAAATGCACTAGCTACGTCTATGTTCCTCAGGAATAATGTTTTCAGCAGGTACTTGGGCAAGTTTGTTCTTGTTTTCCTTGATGAAATTCTTACTTATTCAAAGGATGAGGAAGAACATGTGGAACAGTTGATGATGAATTTGAAATTTCTCAGGAAGAATCAACTGTATGCAAAGTTGAGCAACTATGACTTCTATGAAGATAGAATTCATTATTTGGGTCAAATTATCTCAGATAAAGGAATATCTATAGACCCTGTAAAGATTAAGGCCATGAGGAGTTGTTCTGCTCCAAGAAAGTTAACAGATGTAAGATCTTTTGTGGGACTTGCAGGATATTCTGCAAGTAAAATTGAGTCTATGTATAGGCTAAGGAAGCTTGCATGTGAACTTGTAGTTCCATGAGGAAATGGCCCTTCCTGGAGATTGCGGGTAGAATGACCTGAGAAGAGCAATCCGGTTGTACCCACTGAAACCAAGGCAGAGAAACTGCCATGTGCTATGAGAAGGATCTCATGACTAAAATATGATTTCTGAACAGAATAGATTTTGAACTTTAGATTTTAAATTTTGTTGTTGATTACTAATTGAATATTATTAACTATTTGGCTGCTCTAAAATGGTGTCAAGATGACATGTTGTATGTGAATGTCCAAGTTTTGGGCAGCATGTTTAAGTTAGGGATGGGTTCTCCCCACTTGCAAAAGCCAAACAATATGAGGATGGCCTCATGGTTGTAAAAATCCGATTTTCTGCAGGAAGCAGAATTGTGACCTCATATTTTTATTTGACTATCAATTCTATTGATCGTTTGATATTTGGTAAATCATGTATGCATGAAATAGATTTGAAAATCTATGATTAAATTTTTATGATAACATCTCATATGAGCTGCATGCTTGTATGTAACGTAGGTAAGATGATGAAAATATGTACTAGGTGTACATGGCTCCTCAAAAGGATGTACTTGGATACGTAGCTTCTCGAAGGGATGTGTTAGCTTCTCGAAGGGATGTGTTTGGAATAGGTTTGAACACCTATGGTTGAAATTTTTTATGATGCAATCTCATATGAACTGCATGCTAGTATGTAATGCAGGTGAGATGATGGTGGTTCGCCCTTGGATTACATAGCTTCTCGGGAGGATGTGTTTGAGAAAGATGGCTCCTTTGGAAGAATGTACTTGGATACATAACTTCACCCCCCTTTCCAGCTAGGCACCGATATGCATCACTGGGGACACCCAAGGTGTAAGACATCCGGTTAGACTTCTTTCCGCACACATTCACATCGTGAGGGGACTGTCCTGAGAGTGGGAGCTTCGTGAAGAGAATAACCTCTAGGTATTATGATGTCTAGAAAGTAAGTGCCTAAGTATTGGTAAGAACTTGGAGGAGGTGCTAGGCCCTTAAGCTAGAGCTTTCATTAAGCACGCAAGGAGGTGTTAGGATTTGAAGCGGGGCTGACCAAATCTCAGTTGAGAAATTCTATGTAGATAAGTATTTGATTACTTGGAAAATCCTTGTTGATTTTATGTAATTACACATATGCATATGATGCGGCTAGTATTTTGGAAAATATTGTTAAAGGTTGCATCTTATAGAAATGAATATGACAAGTGAGTTGATTCATTTTTTTGTCTAGAAAGGAAGTGCCTGAGGTTGGTGAGCACTGGAGGAGGTGCTAGGCTCTTAAGTCGGAGCTTCCATTAAGCACCCAAAGAGGTGTTAGGCTCTGGAGCAGAGCTACCTGATCTCGATTGAGAGATTCTACACAGATAATGCCTGGGCATTGGTAAGCACTAGGAGGAAGTGTTGAGCCTTAAGTAGAGCTTCCATTAAGCACCTAGAGAGGTGTTGGGCTCTGGAGCAGGGCTACCAGATCTCGGTTGAGAGATGCTATACAGATAAGTATTTGGTTTACTTATCAAACTTTTTTTGTTATTGATTTTCTATAAATATACATGAGCATATGATGCAGCCATGGTTTCGAAAATCTTGTTATAGATTGCACCATATAGGAATGAATATGACCTATGAATTAATTTGTTGTGGTGTCCAGAAAGGAAGCGCTGAGCTTGATGGGAACCTAGAGGGAGTGTTAGGCTTTGAACTAGAGTTGTCAGATCTCAGTTGAAAGATATTTTCAAGTGATCCGAGGCTTGCAGAAACTTGGATACCTTTTTAATGCAGACCCTTGTGTGGGATGGGGCAGGTTTTGTGGGTGCCATGGTTGTATAAAGCCAAGTCAGATACATGTGGAACCAAAAGAAGATACTTATGCAGAGGTACTACTGGATGTCAAAGACATTGTATATGTTCCAAGTTGTGGAGAAGGATTCTCCAAGACTGGAAAAAAAAATATTCGGTGGTGTGTACTGATGCATGCAATCAAGGACTTGAAGGAGTCCGTACGCAAGACAATCGCATAGTGGGACCAAGAAGGAGTTCCATTTCGTACCATTGGACAAGTGAAAATGTAGAAGGAGCACCATGACCCTGATGAGGCTACATGGGAGCTGGAGGGTTGCATGCGATTGGCACATCCATTCTTGTTTAATTTTGCAAAACACTGAGGGCAGTGCTAGTGTATCATTTTGTTTAATTTTGTTAAGCACTGAGGACAGTGCTGTTGTAGAGGGAGGGGAATGTAACACCGTGGTTTCAACCCCAAAATGCATTGAATTATATATGATGTAAATAGTATTGTTAAATCATGGTGTGGAGTTCAAGGAAAAGGCCCCGCCATGGATTTAGCGTTTTACGTTTTGGTAATTAAAATCGGCGTCGATGGTATTTTGTGCTAGACTGACACATTATAATTTGGACATAATGTACATATGCAATTTAATTAAAATACCCACAACCAGCTATGTCAATGCAACATTAAAGAGATGGGCGCATTATTTCCTAAGGAATAGGGGGGAATTTAAACCCTTGAGCCAACAGGAAAAATCCAAATGTCAAAGGGAAAACCCGTCAAGATGTCAACTACCCATTTTTTCTTCTTGTGCCAATCATTTATTTCTGCCAGAAGTGGTTGAGTTAGTTAATGCTTAGGGATGGGAAGAATATGGCAGTCCAAATTTGAATTGGAGAAGCCATCAGATTTTGGAAAACGTGTTTTGACTTCCTAGGAAAGTAAAAACCCAAAAACGTCTGCCTATTCCATTATGAATTCACATCCTCTCTTCCTCATGTGTTTTCTGGAGCTCTGGGGTGTTTTTCCTCATGTTGTAGCAATTTCCTTTGTTTTCCCCATGGCTGGGAAGTTGCTTTGTTAATGTTCAGTGGCTAGGATCTCTCCTGGACAATGTTTTGTTGTTTCCTCCTTCATACAGGTGGGAAATTTCATTTTTGGTGTTGCACAGTCAATGGGAGAATAGATCCACGAATTGGGGGATTGAAGGAGCTGGTTTTTCCCACGTGAAACCCATAGAATGTTTCTAAAATGAATTACTCACCCTGGGTCATTTTTCCCCATTCACCATTATCCAATTTGGTTTCCAGGACATTTTTGTCTATGCCTGGAACTTGTATTTTGCTGAGAAGTGAATTCTTGGGTTGGCTTGGTTAAGTAAGTCCAAGGAACCCATCTATTAGTGGGTTTACTGTGTTTGGATGTGGTTATTGGATTGACTGTGGGTGTATGGTATTGCTATGTATGAGTCTGTGTTCCCTAGTTCCTTGTGGAAATCATGCCCAGCTCGAGGGTGGCAATGGTGCTGACAGATTGAGGAGCACACTGGCCTATGGTTGGCTGGAATGTTGTAGCGATATAGCTAGTTGCAGGGAACCTTCTTCTCAAGATAAGTATTTTCTAGTGTTTAACCTCTGCAATGCATTGTTTTATGAAATCTTATGAACATGACGAATGCTTGAATGAATGACTTTGTTTCTGCTGTATATTAAAGCATATGTGTATGTATTTTATGTTCAATGCATAGAATGCTTGCAATGTGTTGCTTTAGTTGTATTTACATTTTTATGCATCTGTATATATTTAGTTGCAATGCATTTTTTTTAAATTGTTATTTACATGGGGCTAGATTGCCCAGGTTGATGAACAACAGCAATGCGTTGGTCGTGTCCTCTCCATCGTCGAGATGAGGGGAGGGGACGTGACATGTTGAACCAAATGTCCTAGAGCACAAAGAGAAACATTTTTGTTTGGATGAAAAAGTAGAAAAGTCCCTACCCCACCCATTGTACGATTCTCACGAAATTGTAACCTAGTTTCAAATATTCACCCATATATGCATTGTAATGTACATTAATTTATAATATAAATACATCACAAATTATAGAAAAATAAGGGAAATGAATGGGGGCTATGAGTCCGTGATAGGGAAAGAAAGAGAGGGGATTTTTTAATCTATCTTAAGTCTATTAACCTCCGCCTCTCACCCCTAATTGCTTCTTGAGAAAAAATATATATATAAAATAATATTATTTTATTATTCCCTAAATCCCTTAACTTTAGCTTTATGATCATTATTATGCCATGGGCTGAGTGGTGATAGGGGAGATATATTGACTTATTATGAAGACATGTGCTCTCTCCATTACATTCAAATATAATCCCTAAAATTTGGGTATGGAAGGAAGAAATCATATGCATTCTTTCTCTTACATTTTCATAGTTTTCATAGCCATAGAATTATGAAAAATTACAACCATTAGAATTATGAGGAAATGAAGAACTATGTAGATTTAATTGTTTTTAATATGAGGGCTTATTATAGTTGATAATCCTTGGAATACCAACATATATATATCATGTCTATCATGTGCTAGATACCTAAAAGGAAGTGGGATAGCCCAAGGGGATATTTAGCAAAAAAGGGGATCACATTTGTTGGGTTATGTGGGTTGAGGGAAAAGAGGGTTGGTAGTTGGGATTGTTGTAGTAGAATTTGAATTGATCATTTCAAGAACATAACCATGTCAGAGGAAATAGATCTAGCCATAGTAATTTTTCCCTAGTGGATTCATATCCCCAACTAGGGTGGTATCTATTATAGAGAGAAAATGTGTTAGATGCCTATGGTTGGGTGGACTATTCTTCTTATGCAACCAGCTGGTGAAGATATTCCAAAGGGAAGTGTTCTTGAATTATGTGTTATTATGCAGCATTATTATTTTTCATGCCATGTATTAATTATTTTCAAGTTAACTTAGTTCATATTGTGTGTTAATCTAAAACTATATTTATGCATTCATAGTTGATTGCATTGTTAAAATGAGCTTGCATATCATTGTATTAGAATCAATTTATTTCATAATTATATTATTATTAGAGCATTCATATGAAAAAAATTATTAGACCAAAGAAAAAAATGGTGTGGTAAAATCAATGTAGTTGTAATGGATTTAGAGTACCTCGTGGCACCAATAGAGCACAAAGATGGTTGGGTATGTGACAGAATATGAAATATGGATTGCAAGATGGGTTATGGAAGTTATTAGTCATGGTAGTTGATTATTATATATATCTACTAAGGAAACAATGAAAACTATTGAAAGCATGAAACAAACCAACAAATAAAGATGGCATCTTTATGCATAAAAAGAGAATATGAACTCTTAACCAAGAAGATAGAGAAATGTGAATAATTAATCATACTTGTATTGCATGACTGCGTGAAGTAAAAGGTGAATGATGTGATAAGTAATCCATCGTCATGGTATATTATATGTATGCCTAAAAGAGTTCCAAGGTATGCAACAAAAAATTATGTGTAAAGAATGGCAAGAAAGTGATGAACTTCCACTCATCAGGAAGTAGCTTTTTTGATGGAATGTGACATACCAATGTGTGGAATTATCTTGATATTCATAGTTTTGTCGAAGCATTTGATCCTATGGAAAGGAAAACTTATACCATTTGTTCATGTACCCAATTGAATCCATGCCATATTAATCCCATTGGGTACACCATAACCATCGTAACCACACTATAAGTTAACCACGTCTTTTTTTCTTTTTTCACTCCAATACCACTCTATCACCTCAATGCTCTAGTAATATTGATTATGAAATTCATGCATTTTAATACAATGATATGAAACACTAATTAAACCATGCAATTAATTATGAACTTATAAATATAATAGTATATTAATACATGCATTATAAGATGAGAAAATAGAAAATAAATTAACCCATGACATGAATAATTATCCATCTCCATAATTGCAAATAATTAAAGAACACTTATCTTTGTGAAATTTTCAACAACTAATATGGGTAGTATGTGTGGGATGGGGGGGAGGGTGTCATCATTGCATATACACAGGAGCTAAACTATATTGAGTGGGATCTCAAGACATCCTCAAATAATAAAGCAGAGGCATTGGATTTTCTTCAAGGTTTAGTTCTTTCCCATTCAATCCTACCAACCTCCCTCACAGCCGCTAGGGAATCAACATTGATTATTAGGCTTTGAATTAATTAAAATACCCTATGGATTGTGTTCATGCTCATATCTTGGTTGGCATCAAATTGTCAAGACCAAGATGATTTCATTGACGTTCAATTTTACCACGTCCTAAGAGATAATAATTATGAATCGAACCATCATGCTAATGATGCCTCCATATTGAAGTTGGTTGAACTCAAAAATGATCGAGCCACATTATATTTACACATTCCATAGGTTTGTAATGGGAACGAAGTGCATTTCTACAAAAGTGTCACTCAATTAAATTCCCAAATCAATCAAAGTCCATAGCACTTGAAACAAGGTTGAATCTGAATAGCAATGCTTACACAAACTTTTACATTATTATATTAATTTCGATTTGGAATATTGAAGAAATAGCATTTCTTGCATGGGATGAAGTTGGTGTTGATGTTTATGTAGCATCGAAATATATTCTTAAGAAGTCCCATATAAAGTGGAAAAGAATGAAGAACGCAACTAACCCAATGAAATGGGTAAATTGACCCTAGAAGGAAAAATGACAAGTCGGATTGAAAGTTAATAAAATATCAATTAAAGAATAAATAAAAGTCAATCCGACCTAACTGTGGAAACTTATAGTGAATAGAAAAATATAAATAAAGTGTTTCCACACTTCATTTTATCATCGGGAAAGCACATCTCTCTCTCTCTCTCTCTCTCTCTCTCTCTCTCTCTCTCTCTCTCTCTCTCTCTCTNAGAGGATAAGTGAGGAACATAAGAAGCATAATATTTGGGGCTATCTTACTATCTCTCTATCTCTTTGGGTGCACTTACTCAAATTTCATTTTGTATATTTCTTGTATATCACTATTCTATTTCTATAATTGTTGTTGAGCACTAGATTTGACATTGTATCTTGTTGAAGAATCTTATCTAGAGAAGTTGTAGGGTTTTTCGTATGAGAGGGTTTTCCCAGGGTAAACATTGTGTCTAATGTGGATGTGTTTATTTTAGTGATCCTTATATGCATGTATTTTATGTTTATGTCATATAAAAGTGTTAAAAAAAGTTAAAAACGTCTAATTGTTAAGAAAAATCAACATGGTATCAGATTTGTTGTGAAAGAGGCCATTACACAGTTCGAAAAAGCAAATCCAAAAAAGCATCCTGAAAAAGCAATCGGAAAAATGAGTCCAAAAATGTAGATCAAAAAAATAAGTCCAAGAAGTAGATCCAAAAAAGTAGTTTGAAAAAGAAGATCTAAAAAAAAAGTCCAAAAAAGTAGATCCAAAAAGTATATCTGAAAAAAAAAGCATCCTGAAAAAGAAATCCAAAAAAGTAGGTTTGAAAAAGCAAATCCAGAAGAGTAGGAACCCAGTTCCAACAAATTTTTGGGGTTTCTCAAGTCCTAGAAATTATGTCATTCAATATAAGGGTTGAGAATATATTATATGGAGAATATAAATTCAAATCTTGGAAGCATAGGATACTTATCATTCTAGAAGAGAATGATCTATTAGATTAAATGTCAAAAAAAAACACTACCCCAAAACCAAAAGAAGAGGAGGCTAAAGAAAAGTACAAGAAGAATATGGTCAAAGAAAAAAGAATTATATTTGATTCAATCAAGTACCACTTGATCCCTCATGTGCCATAATTAAATAATCCTAAGGAAATTTTTGAGGCCTTGACAAGACTATATGAAAGCAAGAATACTAGCAAAAAGTTATTGTTAATACATTAGTTAAGGAATGTGCTAATGGACAAGTCAGAGATAGTGTCCTCCTACTTTACAAGGGATTATCGTATCAATGGTCCACTAGTATCTATTGGAGATATTGTATAAGAGAAATAGATCGTGTTGACAACATTGAATGGTTTTCCCTCTTCTTGGGATGTGTTTGTTCAAGGTATCTATGCAAGCAAAAAGATACCCAAGTTTGATAAGTTATGGGTAGATTGAACTCAAGAAGAGGCAAGGTTGATCTCCACGATGTAGAATATGTATGATGAATAAAATCAAGCACTTGCATTTCATGCAAGGAAAGGAAAAGGTAGAAAGGTTACGAAGAATACTAATAGAAGATCAGAATCAAAGAACAAGAAGGATATGTCCAATTTCAGGTGTAACAACTGTAACAAGTTGGGACACTATGAAAGAAATTGCACTCAAGAGAACAAAAAGGGGAAAGGGAAGTATCATGCTCATATAGTGGATGATGATGATCCTACTTCATACAAGAAGTCAAAGGAGACATCAGATGAAGAATTTGTCCTTTAAAGTACTATCACTCAAGGGAGTGGTGTTTGGCTAGTGGATAGTGGTATTTCTAAGCACTTGAAATGTTAAGGAAATTCTTTAGAAGGAACTTGGAAAAAATTCCAAGCATGTAGTTAAAGAGTAGGAGAAGCCTCCTATTAGCTAGATTCAGGTGAAGTGTAATCAAGTTTGCAAATAATGCCAAGAAATCTTTTCCATACTATGAAGCTATATCCAAGTTGATCTTGTATCTAGTACATCTAGAAGACATGAGGACCAAGGATGAATTTTTTTCAGCAAGTTCCATAAATTCAGAACTTTATTAATGTTTTACAACCTTGGTGATCTCTTCTAGGAGTCGGGGATCAAGAGGGAGTCAACCAAACAAGCAAATATAAGTATTTAATGTTTTTTTAAATAAGTTCATTTACTGGAACTAAATTGTTATCTTATTGATAGGTAGCATAACTATTTTATTGATGGATAATACATTGGAAATTGGTTAACTCATGTCGACATTTCTTCCAATTCCACTATGGAGGCTGTGAAATTAATGATATGTGATCAAGATTTACCCATGTCTTATGGGAAGAAGTGTCCAGTATGACAGTTATGCTCAAATCAAGTGTTCTCACCAGATAATGGAGGACAATATTCTTGAATATGGGACCTTCAGAAAAGAAGGGTAGAGTAAGACTTCTAAGTTTTATAGAATATACATCCCTGGACAAAGAGATCAATATCAGCAGGGATGTCACCTTTGATGAAGATATAGCTTTCAGCAAATCTAAGAAGTCTCACATGGATGAGAACAGAAAAGGAGCAGGAGTTTCAAAAGATGTAGTGGTAAATAACTCTACAAGATCAAGCATGTTATAGATGTCAGCATGAAAGAGGAGTATATTATGACAAGATGTTTGCTCCAATGTCCAGATACACTCATATAAAAGCTATTATCTCCATAGCTCTATGATGGGCTAGAAATTACACCAAATTGATTTCAAGGTCATGTTCTTGAATGGTGTAATTGAGGAATACGTGTATATTGAGAAACCTCCAAGATTTGAGACTCTTGGCAGATTTCTTATGAGATTGGGTTTTAGCAAGAGTGAATCAAATCCTGACCTTTACTACAAGGTTGTTGATGGCCAACTAGTGATATCTAGTGATATTACTACTCTATGTAGATGAGATGTTTCTTATAAGGGGCGAGAAGCTCATATATGACTGCAAAAGGGAGCTTGAAGTAGAATTTGAAATGAAATATCTACTAATGATGCATTACTTCTTGGGATTAGAAGTGTGGCAGAGATCAAATGAGATTTTCCTCAGTCAAGGAAAATTCTGATTAGATATCCTGAAGAGATTCGAGATGATGGACCATAATTCCATGGCCACAACAATGGTGATGAATATAAAGTTTTTGAGTGACTCTTCTTCAGATCTAGTGTATCTCATGATGTATAGACAGATGATCAGATCCTTGATGTATCCAATTAGTACCAAACAGATATATGTTTTGCAATCAGTACACGGTAGAGTTTAGACATGTGCATTAGATAACAACAAAGCATGTGTTGAGTTGCCTACATGGTACGATTGGATATGGACTTAGATATGTCTCAAACAAAGAAATAAAGCTGCAAGTATATATGGACTCTAAATAAGGTGAAAACTATAGAGGATGAGAAAGAGAACATCAAGGATGTTTCTCTAGTTTGATATTAGCTATGATATCCTGGTTTACTAGGAAAGTAATTGACAAGGGAACTCGGTACAGTAGAGGCATAACATAGTGCAACCAGTATTGAAAGATGAAAATAAGTTAGGGTTCAGAAAGTTCTTAATCAGTTATATCTGAGACACAGTACAGAAAGGGTCAATACAAGACTAGTATGTATCCACGGATGAGCATATTGCCGGTATACTTACTAAGAATCTGCCTAAAGTAAATGAGTACTTCTGAGACAAGATTGGTGTAGTACAAAATGACTACCCTCATTGAGAGGAATTGTTGATGTTTCTCCATGGGTAGCAACAGGTAGTGATTCCACGCCCCCCCCCCCCCCCCCCCCCCCCCC
>LPNX010642619.1:53351-83246 GCA_001517045.1 Pseudotsuga menziesii
ATAAGTCATGAAATGGTACATAGCTCATACACCAATACATCATGCATTAATACCTAACTCAAACACTAGTAAGTCATGCAATGGTACATGGATCAGATATCGGTAAGTCATGGTACATGAATCAGACAGTTAGGAGTTGCAGTATCTCTTGTGGAGTGCACCCACATGAACAGAGACATAGTCAAGACCTCATATGACTATCATACAATATTCAAGGTCTCTAAGACTATCAATGAATATCAAATACTCGAGTGATTTATAGCCAAGACTATTGGGGAACATTTAAACCTCTTGGAGAGGCTAGTAGCCATATACTTGGCTAGTGGGTTATAGTGGGACAGTTAAGAAGAAAGAATCCACTTGGAAGTGGCTAGGCCCTGGAGAACATCACAAAGTATGGTAAACTCATAGAGAATTCTATAGACCATAGAAGATTCCAAAATTCAATAAGAAGAATTCAACAGAAAGAAAAGAAATAAAAGAAGACGAATAACAGTCTCAAAGAACTTCTAGGAGACAAGCAGTGTTGAATATCGTGTAAGAAGAATACATTCCTCGCTAAGAGGGAGTGTTTATGTTTATGTCATATTGAAATATATTCTTGATAAGTAAAAAATAAAGTGGAAAGAAATGAAGAAAAAAAACTAACCCAATGAAATGGGTAAATTGGCCCTAGAAGGAAACATGACAAGTCGACTTGAAAGGTAAATAAAAGATAAATTAAATAAGAATATAAAAGTCAAGTCGTCCCAAGAAACATTGTATCTATTGTGGATGTGTTTCTTTCGTTGATTCTTATATGCATGTAGTTCATGTTTATGTGATAGAAAAGTGTTAAAATTTTAAGAACATCTAACTGCTAAGAAAAATCAATAGTTGGGATATTATTTCAAGTATTATGGGTTTGGATCTTTCTCTCCAAGTATGTTCTTTGTGCTCTCTTCTTAAATCAGCAGAAAACAATTTCTTTAAGTTGGACTTTGTGTTCTTAGTTCATCAAACCTCTACAACCTAATTGGTAGTAGCCCTAAGTTGGAGTATGGGATCTTATTTTTCGTGATCTATAGGATTTCAAATTTCATGGCACTTTTTAACAATTTGGAGTCTCAAACCACACATATTTCTAGACTTATAGGGCTCTAAAGTATAATGGATTCTCTAATAGCAGTCTTGGAATAGTAACATTCGTCAAGTTTATAGGTATTCTCTATCATTGGTTTGTGTTTCCTTGGTGCATTTATCCTTGAAATTAGAATTCCATTTGGATTCTTTGTTAGCATATCTTTGGGTTTATATAAATTGGTTGGAATTATTCTTGTGCTAGAGGACTGTAAGCATTTGTCTTCTCATAGTGGGAAATTAAAGTTTATGTATTTTCCTTTCAATTGGGCATGACATATTTTATGTATCGGTCTCTTAGAGGTTCAAGTTTCCCCTCTTGTTGATTTAATAAGACTTGGTGGTTTTGTGTAAATATACATAGTAGTGACAAGACTACCCTCCACCCCTAAATAAAATATAGTCCTTTGCACCGATAGATAGAACTTTGGTGTCATTTTTCTTGGTGGTGGGAATATTGATTTCCCATGTTGCATGACAAATTTGAGCAAAGAAATTTAGGACATTTCAAGGTTCTAAGGAATCATGAAGACCTTATCAATAGAAACATGACATCTATATTCTCAGTCACAACAAAGGTTCACAGTAATGAACATATTTACACCTCCCAAAGCACCTCAATAATGAAATTTTAGTTCATAATATTCAAATTTTGAGGCAGAAATCTCAATGTTATGGAATATGGTATGCAATATAAGAAAAGGAAGCCACTTCTCAACATCCAATCCAATAAATTATTTGGGTTTTAATCTAGAAAATATATGAGAGGAAGACATGCTCAATCAAAAGTAGGAAGACATTGAGATGGACAAACAGGAAGATCAAGTTGCCTCTCCCAATTAATACAAAGCTCTTAACATGCATGTATTTTAGTATTTTATTTTATGTTATGCAAATATAGATTGATCTTAGATGTCTTTTATAGGATTTATACCAGTAAATGCTTTAAAAAAATTGTGAAGGATGGAATGGGTATTTTCATGCTAACCAACTCAGCTTGATATAAAATATAACCATTTTTGTTTATGTGTGTGTGTGTGTGTGTGTGTTTGTGTGTTCACCAATTGGATACAAAAGAAAGGAATTACACCTAACCATAAACTATTTGTTACACGTGATATCTCTATAATAGAGACCACCTCCAAGTTGGGGATATGAATCCACTAGGGTGAAATTCCTATGGCTGGCTCTAATTCCTCTCCTATGGCCCAAATCCAAAATTTATCAATTCAAGTTTTACTACAAATATCCCAACCTACCATCCCTCATTCCCCTCAACCTACATAACCTAGGAATGAGATTCCCTTCTCTAGTAAACAATTTCTCTGGCTATGCCACTTCCCTATAGGGATCTAACACAAGATGGCCAAGAAATATCCATGCTATATTTCCAAGGATTTTTAGTTATGCATCATTAATCTTAATAAAAAACAATTAGCTTTGCATATACTCAAAATTTCCTCATTCGTATGGCTGTAAATTTTATAATATCTATGGCTCTACATATGGCAACATTGGCTCTACTCATCAAGCTTTAGGAAGAATGAATGTGAATTCTCTCTTGAATTCCCAAAAAAAATCTTGGAATATATTTGCATGTAATGGAAATACCATGTACCTTCACAAGAATCCCACATATCTCCATTTGACCTCTTATTCCAAGGGTTAATAATATTTGTAAAGATAAGGTTAAAGAAATTAGGGTATAAATAAAATAATATCATTTCACTTTATTTTTCTCAATAAACTAATAAGGGTGAGAAACTAAGATTAAAGTACTTAAGATAGGTAAAGAAATCCCCCTTTATTTTCCCTCTCATGGACTCATAGCCCCCCTTTCATTGTCCTTTTTCTTCTAAATCCTATGATGTATTTAAATCATCATTCTATTTACTAATTACAATTTTATATGTTAAACTTATAGCCATTTCATCATATGCATATAAATTTGCAATCCAAAGGGATCGCAATGGGGTATATTACAGATAAAAGGAGTTTCATTTTCCAAAGGAGTGTGAAATAAGTGTGGAGAATATCTAAAGGACTTAGTTGAATATCTAGATTCAATGAAAAGGTCAAGGGCAATTCAAGTTGAGGTTTACCAACTTTATTTGTATTTTCATAGGTTAATTTGATGGCTAAAGTTACTATTGAAAATTGCTATAGTAACTTTTTAAGAAGGGAAATTGTGCTCAAATAAGAAGATATAAGGTTGAGTTGTAACTTTCAATGTTGCTTCTTGTTATGATTATTCATTAAATATATATACTATTATTGTCCTTTCTACATATAGAAGGGTTGTTGTTATCTTTTCTTGTTCATGGTTGCACATTATTTACTAGCTAATTTGTAATTGTTGTGAGATGCATCTTTGTAAGGTCCTTCTTAATTTCTACATATTGAAGGAAATCCATGCAATTGGTTTATTTCCAGTCCAACCTTGCCTCCTTCCATTTTGTTTGAATCCTCTTGATTATAGGTCTTTACTACATAGCCCAACTAGAGAAATACTACTATATTCTTTTTTCTCATGTTATTTCAAAGAAACATTAAAAACAAAAAACAAAAAACCTAGAGTGTCCCCCTTGTGCGAGAAAAGAATCAGCTTAAAATGAGACGGAGTATTGTTTTGGTGGCATTGTGCAATCTCCCCAGGTGCCTCCAAGGTTTCACACTATTAAGGGAATATATAATAATTGAAATGTGGGTTTAGGAGCTAACAAACTGGAATTTCCATCAAGGATAAAGCCCATTTCTCATAAATTTAAAGACGAAGCTTCAAGATAGTTGATGAGAGGAAATAAAGAAAAAATAAAAGTCCCTTCTTACAACTCCAATTGAAGGAAATTCGGGACGGAGATACTCCACAAGAAGTTCTTCACAAAATTATGTTCCCCCACTAAACAAATAGATATTGCAAAAGAATGTGGATGAACAATTCAAACTATATATCATGGATCTTAGGTACTCGATCATTTAATTATGTTGAATATATAGGATACTTGGTTTATAATAATCCAAGGCAATCTATTAGAACAGGGACTACAGCTACACCTTGGTTGATTGATCTTTAGAAGACATTGGATATTTCCCCTGTTGCCAGAGCTCCTCATGATTTACAAGAGAATGCCATTAAAATGATCCCTATGTTCCAAGGAAACTATTGGATCAAATTTTAGTATGGTGTTGTTGTTTTGAAGTTGTTTGTATTTTCATTAGAATGGTTTATGGGTCTAGAGGATGATGTCATCATCGCATAGGAAGAATGCTAAAGAATATTTTTTTAAGTGATGGGAAAAAAAGAAGGATAAGATATTCTTATTGGAAAATAAGATAGTTAAAGACTTCAATATCAGGTTTGGTAAGATAGTTCAGAATATTCACAAAGGCATCAAATCTCTAAATGCAACCATTTTTAACCATTGCATATATGCATTTGATGGACATTTCGGTTTCTTATTAAGAAATAAAAATCCAAAGGATTTGAAGGAATCTTAAGACATGGAAACAAAGATAGAGAAGAACCTATTAACCTTAGGAAAGGTTGATTTGTTTGGTTAGTCAAGTTATAGAGATGAAACAAAGTCGAGGATAATAAATTATATTGATCCATCCGAGATACAATGACCAAATTGACAAAAACCATGGAGAATTTTGCAGGGTGGTTTAAGTAGAGAGAGCACAATAAATTCAATTTTAGTGAAGTTGTAACTTTGGATTTGGCATGAATAAAATAATCGAAGAACCGAGACTCCCCATGCCTATGAATCCCATTAATATGATAGAGGAAGAGGATTAAATAGTATGGTGTAGATTTTTCCAATATACTCGCACCAAATAGGCATGCCCATAATTCATAATATGGGTTCACCAATGAGTTGTGGTAGGTCTAACTAAAAAATTAATGATCCAAATTATTTGAATTTTTTTGAAAATGGGGATTACATATTCACTTTAGAAGGTGAGTCTCATGTTGTTTCCAAAGAATGCCTAGTTGAAATAGAAAATAAGAGTATAAGTGTTGACTTGTGGGATCGAATAATTAGTAGAAAATACAATCAAATGCATATCAAGCAACGGATACAAAGAGTTTACACTAAAGAAACCCTGAAAGGAAAAATTGTATTCAATGAAACCATTCATGTGTGTACTTGTATTGTACAATTGGTCCCTTTATATAGATTTAGTTGACTACAACAACTATGTCATAATTCTAGATTTTTCGGTCAACCATCTCGTTAAATTATCTCCAATAATATCTCTATGAATCCCTCAACATGATCCTATGAATCCTCATTCTAATGTTTCCTATTATCCTCATCCATAATTTTGTCTGTAGACATTTAAGCTTAGTATACTACATTACATTTATACAACCACATACTCGAATATTTATATTCACAACTATGAGTTATTCCTTCATACTCCGCTTTAACAAGTACTTGTCATTCAATATTCAATCATCGTCCTATGTCTCTTCAATTGGTCTTTTGAACTGATCCAATCATCATGTTCATATTCTATGCTCTTCGTCTTCAATTTTCTTTAGTATGTAATCTTTGTCTTATTTTTGTATCTTTGTCTTCTAAAATCTTGATATTTGATCTTATTCATTCTTCATTAGAGGAAATTTCAACTCAAAATGGGCCTCCTAAAAAAAGTTAATAAAATAGTATTTAAAATAATAAAATAATATTTATTAATTTTGGTGGAAGAAAAGAAAAAAAAACTATTTTTTTGTTTGTATTTTTGACATATCTCCCCTTTTTTTACTCAAATTTTGATCAAGAGAGCTCATTGGATGCGGAATTCAACGAGTACCCAGTCGGCACACTTTTGATGGACCCCGCTACCCGAAAAACAAGAAATACATGAAAAAAACGTGATGATGATGTCATCATCACATTTTTTCAGGTATTTCTTGTTTTTCGAGTAGCGGGGTCCATCAAAAGTATGTTGAGTGGGTACTCGTTGTATGAGGAATTTAATTCCACATCCAACGAGCTCTCCCAATCGAAATTTGAGTAAAAACACAGGGAGATATGTCGAAAATACAACAAAAAAAGTAGTTTTTTTTATGATACCTATCCCCAAATTTATATTAAAAAAGTGTTTAAGACCTATACAGTATTTCAAATTTAAAGCAATTTCATTGGTTAACACATGATGACATGGAATTTGAATTAAAGTTAAAAGGCCCATTTTGAGTTGAAATTTCCTCTAATGCACCTTCTTTTAACTATTCTTATACATGCAAAATGTAAATGTTGCTTTTGTTGAAGTTCATATAAAAAATCATCATTCACTGAAATACGTGGGTTGATAACCGTTGTATCTATCAATTCTCTATGAAGATTTTTCTTATTCATGGTTCATTAAAATTCTCAAATTACAAACATTTTTTACCCTCCCTCCATCAACATCAATCATCATCCTTGTTTTCTTTGTCTTACCCATAAGTGACCCATAACCATATCCTAGGTTCTTGTGGGTTACCCTCAACCATTACATCTTCTATGGTTTTGCATTGGTTTACCCTTAACCATTACAACTCTCGAGTGGTCTATGGCTTACCATGAACCATTTATTGCATCAAGTGGTTTTTGTTGACCATGAAATCCTTTGTCATGGAAAGTGGTTTTTAGTTTACCATGAACCATCAACAATCAAGTTATGGGGGCATACTTGCCTTATCACCACCTACATCCATTATTATTTTTCTCAAGTGCATACAATTGCAAATATATTTTCCTTTGAGGCTAATCTAGCCCTTGTACAAACATAGGGCCAAAGCCATTTTCTTTTCCATTATCTAAAATGCATTATCAAGTAAGATCATCAAACTTATTAGGAATTTTATTTTCACTTCAATTACTTTTGCATCTCAATTGTTGACACATGATATTATTTTTTCACTATTTATTACCTTGCTTGTTTTCGATGCTTCTTTACTTCACTTTTGTTGTGGTTCTTTGGCTTTTGCTTTGTGGATCCATCTCCCTTCTCGTGTTTCATTCTCTTATGTATGTTGCTTCACTCTTGTTTTTTCTGGTCTCTTTTCTCTACATTATGCCACTGCCTCTTGGCTCTTTTGTTCATGTCGAGGAATTTGTTTTCTTCATTTTTTATATGCTTTCATCTTCTTGTGTTTTTTTTCCATCATATTCTCCTTTCTTGCAAAAACATTCATTTTCTTTTCCACGGAAATAGTTGCATTGAAAAATTTCTTATTGGAGGGACATCAATCCACCAAGGCACCTATAACACTAAATTGGAAAACTTAATTGGTGCACCAATGTGTGATTTTACATAACTTTACTTCAATAGCTTTGACTCTAAATTTAAAATTGAAATTATTTTAACCAAAGCTTGGCAATTGGTTGTGACTTGACCTACCCTTTTTTTTCCTAATATCAAGTCACCTTTCATTATACTTAAACCAGCACTTAGAAAAGTTGCTAAAGGTGTTCTTATAACTCAAAATGTTATTTAACATGGCAGTAGCCTCCATCATTATGATTAATGCGCAATGCAAAAACAAATTCTGAGACACTCCCTTGGACTTTCCAACTACCAATTCCTTTGATCACTTCCTCTTACACTGTCTTCTTTATCTTTGTTAATTGTTTTTTGCTTGATGTTTTTTGTATTTAACTGGTGATCTAATCTATTATGTTGTTTTAATTAATTCTAAATATTTTTGATTCACAGTGGTTTAAATATGTTTATCTAGAACAATCAGATAAAAAAATCAATTTATACATTCAAAAATAAGATTTACAAAAATTGAAATTTAACTAAAAAATTATATAACTATAATAACATAAAAACATCCAAACCTTTCTCCGGACCATACTTATTATACAGTAAAATCATCACACCTAGGTTTAAATATATTTATCTAGATGAATCAAATAATAATAATAAAAACTATTTATACATTCAAAAATAAGATTTAAAAAAATTGAAATTTAACTAAAAATTATATAACTATAATAACAGAAAAACATCCCAACATTCACATTTAAACCTTTCTCCCAACCCTACTTGCTCTACAGTAAAATCATCACACCTCTCTCTCAGGCTACCTTAAATATTCAAACCCCTCTTCCAGCTTATATTTCTCTTTGATTAAATTCACTGATTATCACTTCTACAGGATCTCTTTCCCAACTTGAGATTGTTTGTATAGATAAAACGTCCTTCTTCTTTTTTCCAAAAAGTATTCTCTCAATACTTTACGGGCTGCACATGGGTCACTTCTGACTTGTGCAACGCATAATAAGTGGCCTGTAAAATCAATGAATAGAACAACTGGTTCGTACTGGATTTACTAATTGCTTTTGTGTTACTGGACCTCTACTGGCACCCCTCTCACACAATGGTGATAAATCAATCTAATTAATTCTGTACTTGCTTGCTTTGGCTCTTTAAGTTCTTGGGTATGAGTATGGTACTGCGTATCTCTGCTTGTTGTATAGACTGTGTGCTCCTTCCACTGTGGTTTCATCAACTTCAACACTTCTTTTGTTTCCTCCTCAGAGACAACAATGTAGAATTACATATAGAGGGATGGGGCCACCCTCAGCAAAGTTCCTTGACAGAAATACAGCGTCGCTGTATCACACAAACTCAGATTGACAGCTTTTTCTTTGTAAACGAGCAGCAGCTTTCAAGTTGATATCACTATTTTTCTAAAATGATAGCGGATAAGGATCAGTCTAATCATTTCTTTGGTTTTGATCCATTTTATGATAATCCACTCTATAAAATTTCCAAAAATTTTGATATACAGATAAACCATACTTAACCAAGACAATATACACAAAAATTGCATATAATAAGTGAATGATATGCTTTAATTAATGATCTGAAAATGCTTCATAATGCTTCAATTCAATAATGCTGTGACTTTATTTGACATGACCTATGTCCTAGGCGTGGGCTCTACTTAGCCACTTATTTGAGCTCAACCATGCTCTTCCATCCTCAACAACAACATGCACCTTCAATAATAAGTCATTCCAAACTTAACTTTCGACTCAAATACAACATCACGTAGGGTCTACTTAGCGACTGATTTTGACTACAACCATGCTCTTCTATCTTGAGCTTGACTTTTCCAAAATCCTCGTCCTAAAATTATCTTCGTTGTTCATAGTTTTGTGCATAGACATTTAAGTTTGAGTTATTACATTACATTTATTCAACCACTTACTTCAAACAATTATATTAACAAGTATCATTTAAGTTTGAGTTATTACATTACATTTATTCAACCACTTACTTCAAACAATTATATTAACAAGTATCACTTAGTACTTCATTTGCAAAGAGTGGATAAATATTCAACCACATACTTCAAACAATTATATTTACATACCTGTTTTACTTTATTTGCAAAGAGTGGATAAAATGTTTAATGATCTTTTTATAAAAATATTCAAATTTTTAAGGATTTCAAATAGATTTTGGACAATTATGACCATGTTTATAGTAAAATATTTTTATACTATGGAATTTAGGCAAATCATTTAGAAAAAAATGAAAATTGGTGAATGATTTTTTGGAAAAAAACTTCAAAAATTAGCACATGGGCTAATTTTTGCCCCTAAAATTTTCCTTGGACCTTCCTCGTAAGAAGTGAAGGATATATGGTGTTACCACTCAAAGTAACAGCCCTTCACAACTCAAGGCTACATAGACCTAGATCTAGTGACGGTAAGATTGGAAGAGAATTAAACCCAATGTCACCAAAATCTAACCTCTCAACACTTTAGATAACTCCAAAACCCAGCGGGAGACCCTAACCAATGAAAGATACCTATGACCACCAACAAATTACAAATACCTTCCACGAAACCTTAATAGATATGATCAATGCCTTATCGAAGTCAAACAATTTCAAACCAAGAAACAATACTCGTATATAAATGGAGTTATTCACTTTATCACAAATTTGAGATAAAATCACACCTTACAATGCAATTTCACATCTACCAAGACAATGTCACACTTCTCAAGGTAAGCAGTCCAAAATCCGTTCCCTCAAGGGAAAAAGGACGAACAAACTAGGGCAAACTTAGAGGGTAAGCCATAAATACCAAACACCCTCCAATTCTCCAATTATGAGGGTTTCATGGATCCCAATGCAATTCCTCAATTGATTAGGATTCCCTTTGGGGTTTGTGGCTAAAACCCTAGGGCGAATTTTTAGGGTGGATCAAAAAAACAAGTTCACGGCGATTTTTGGAGTTTTGAATTTGTTTAGATTTTTAGGGTTTTTCCAATAGTAAATATTTCTATGCATAAAATTAAACAAAGCATGAAAAATTTGATCAAAAAGGAAGAGTGTTGAAGGATAGGGTAATATATTATTGTCTTAAACCCTAGCTCTATGAGAGATCGAGGCTAACGTCCCTCCTCTTAATATGGTTCAACTATTTGCAACTAGGTAAAAGATAGCAACCTCTAGGTTTAGGTAGCAAAACCCTAATTAGCGAAAATAGAGAATTCCAAGTCCCAATAGAACTATGGAGATCTCCTTTATAGGAAGGTCCCCTCAAGAAAATAGATAAAATGCTAGCAAGCAAACCCTACCTTAGTCCAAAGCACTTCAAGAATGACATTAAGCTAGGGTTAGGAAATAAACATACCAACATTAATCAAGGATTGAGCAGGGAGATGCACATTAGGTCACCCTTGAGCACAAGCTATCACAACTATTCTTAGAATCCACTTAGCATGTGAATATAAAGTCCTAAAAATCCTTCCATTCACCATTCAAGGAAGATAAAAAATCATCCCAAGAGAAGTGCGCACTAGCTTAAGAACTTCAACAAACCAAGAGAAAGATAAAAGAATACATAATTTGAACCCTTGTCCATTATTTACTAATTAGGTGAGGTTGTCTTATTTATAGGATATAACCCTCAACATTTTACAAATTTTATCCTATTTAAGTTAATGACAAAATATAAAATTTTAGGTTAGTGCACCCACAAACTAGGGGACTAAACCATACAATGACATAAAAGAAGAATAAAAATGTGCAATTAGGCTCCACCATGTGCAAAGTGAGCCAAAAGGAGGATGACATGCCCCAACTAACCCTAACAGATGGCTTGTCCCTCAACACCCTCATTTTTTAACAATGTAGGCTTTTTCTTAAAGGAATGGCGTCATGGGTATAGAGACCAAGAGGAGGGGTTTTCTATCAAAAGAATTGGTCCAAGTGGGAAAAATGAGGTGTGATCAAATGAGTATGACAACCCTTACACGCGCAATCACGTCTACAAATAAAAATATGAGTTTGGTCATGTGTCCTAATGGACCCATCCCAAGAAGCACCAAAAACCAACCCAAGGCCCAAATGATCCAACAAGATGGGGGAATTCAACCTATCAAGTGGCAGTTAGTAATGCCACTAATCCAACACTTCCTAGCATGAAAACCAAGAGGGCCTACCTTAATCTAATCGGGTGCATTTTTCCCCAAAATCAACACTCTACAAAATATATCCGAGTAAGACCTTGGCCTTTACAAATGAAAAAGAAACCCCTCACTTTAGCACATCTAGAAGGAACGTTGCAAACACTATGAGGTGTAACAGTTGTCTCCAACTACATGACATACGCTCTTTTTGTGAGTGTATGATAACCCCCTAGAATCTCCTAGGTACTTGTAGACCTACACACACTTCTAACAACAAAGGTATTAAACGCATCAGAGGCAAAAACTTCCATCCTATCTTGTTCAAAATGAAACACAATATAAATCAAAATGAAATAACAAGTGCAATGCATAGGTAACAATAAATGTTGAACTCAAATGAAACTGAATCTACTAACTGTAATTATGATAACAAAGAAGGGTCAAGTGAAATCATACCACCAATGCAACCAGCTTAGCATATTATTCATGCCAAGTTTTATTCCTCTGCCTTTAGAAACAATCCCAAAAAAAACCACATCAATGACGAGTTGAATAGATGGTACTACCTCTGTCATAATATAGATAGAAAGATGGACAATACTAGGAACCTACAAGCCTCCAATATCTGACCTTGAGGAAGGATCAACTTCACAATATTTTTCTATCCATGCCTAAATCGGACTCTAGTAGAAATTAATGCCATTATATACCTGCTTTCAAGGATCTGCTTGTCCCAAATGACCTTCAAAACTGTCAAGGAACCATGCATGGTGAGGTTGAAACGATTTTTTCATGTTGTTCATAAACTTGAGCATATGCTCGTCGTCATCAAAAAATTATTGATCCTTAAGGCTACCAAGAACTAAAGATATGAAAACTATTTGCACTAATCTGTATTCTAGAATGGCCTTGCAAGGGTGAAGAACAAAATTAGATGCTACTAAAGAATTCACCCACTGATTTTGAGCTCCGGGAATCACTTGTAAAGTTAAGGCACTGAAATTCTCAGTGGCCAATCGTATTTCATCCATGTATAGTTTTAACCTTTGATTTTCACATGTAAAATGTCCTTTGACTTGCATAACAATTGGGTTAGAGTTTCTAACAATATCTAAAAAATAAAACCCATAATGTTTAGTTAACTCAAGGCCAAGCAAGAGAGATTCATATTTAGCCACATTGTTAGTACCTTCAAATTCTCATCGGAGCCTAAAAAAACAATGATTATCAGCACAAGGATAATTTAATACAATACTGCACCCATACGTGACTGAGACTTGGCCCCATTGAAGTTCATCCTTCAAAATTGATTAGCAGCATCAATGGTGAAGCTTGTATATGACCTATATCACTTCGAGAGCAAACAATTTCATTGCTTCGATCTTCGGGTTGTCTAAAACTTACATCAATTTCTGAGAAGCATAGTTGAGAATGTTGGTTGAGATCTACCCTAGGAGAGGGTAAACCTATATGATCAAGATCTACAATAGAAGTCTCCACATGCAACCTTATATCATCCTTAAGGGTGAATGAGAGCGGTTTGAACTGGATCATGAGGAATCTCAAAGGTGGATTTCATGAGGTCTTCAAAATTTAGTTTTCCATTATTGGAGGAATAATGTATGGGTTCTTCAACCAATTTCCAACAATCCATACCCACATCATTGTCATCATAATAGAAATGTGCATCATTATATCCGTGAAAACCATCTTCTTTAACTGAAATATCCTAAAAACTATCATCTTCAAGATATCTTTCTCTATGGGAAAAAGAGAAAAGAAGGTTGGCCAAACCATCACCATCAAAAGGACAAGGAGAAGCATCCACTACACATTCATCAACCATATCTTTGTCATCTGTCTTAGCTGGAAGTGACTCTCCAACAAAGACCTCTTCATATTGCTTGAAACCTATATGAAAATCCATCCAGGAATTATCTATACCGACTCCTTCTCTTCTAAATGGCAAGCAAGGTTTGTAGATTTCAGTTGCAAATTTTCTAATATAACACTACCATGTCTCCAAGAATCCTAAATCAGAGGAGAAAGGGATTTCCAATAATCATCTTCTTCAAGAATCTTGTTATTTTCTTTCAATAGGCCTAAGATATCATAAGAATTTTCAAAATGAAAGTGAAAAGAAATCACCAATTTCTTGTGGTCTTCAATTCCTTAATTATTCCTTCTTTGTCTTCATTTCTTCTGAGCCTCATCATCCTCATCTTCAGGAGTACCTTCTTCTTCAGACATAAGGCCTAGAACATTATCGACTAGATATTGATCAATGGTTCCTCCAAGCAAGCTATCCAACACTTGATCTTCATCGTGATTTATTCGACAAGGTATGCTTCATGCCCTTCAAGGACTAGGATGATTTGATCATCTTTGTTATGTTTATGTTCAATATTTTCCTCAAGGGCTTAGTCTTCTTTCTGGATTTCTTTCTTGAACAAGCTCTTTGTTTATTTAGCGTAGGGTATCCATCTCTTGTGTTTTTCAAGGGAACAATAGCTTCAAAATACCTTTATCAATTTCACGAGAGATGATATTGAACATTTTTACAATCCTATAAACCAAACAAGGGCCTTTTCTCGCAAATACAACATAAATGACTTCTTGTAAGTGGCTTCATATTTCTTAATAACAAAATATGGATCATTCTCCATAAACTCTTTGACATGGTTCATCGAATCATCAAGTTGTGATCACAAAATTCTATCAAAACATATTTGGAAACTCATTTGAAGTGTTCAATAAATCAAGAGGGGAAAAAACTTGCTTCAAGGATTTCCTCGACATGCGTCCCTTTTCAAATCAAGGTTGTGTATACCTAGAGCTAGTGATGGTAAGATTGGGAGAGAATTTAACCCAATGTCACCTAAGTCTAACCTCTCAACACTTCAAGTAACTCCAAAACCCAAGGGGAGACCCTAACCAATGAAATATACATGTGATCACCAACAAAGTACAAATACCTTCCACAAAACCATAATAGCTATGATTAGTTCCTTGCCGAAGTCAAACAATATCAAATCAAAACATAGTAGTCATATATAAATGTCTAAGTTATTCACTTGATCACAAACTCTATATAATATCACACCTTTCAAGGTTATTTCACGTCTCCTAAGGCAATGTCACACTTCCCAAGGGAGGCACTCCAAAAAATGTGCCCTCAAGGGAAAAAGGACAATTGGACTAGGGAGAAATTAGAGGATAAGCCAATAATACCCGGATTACGAGAGTTTCACAAATCTCAATGCACTTCGTTGAATGAGGACACCCTCTAGGGTTTGTGGCTGAAATCCTAGTGCGAATGTTTAGGGTGGACCAGAAAAACAAATTCATGGCCATTTTTGGAGTTTTTAATTTATTTAGATCTTTAGATATTTTCCAATAGTAAAATATTTATAAGCATAAAATAAAACAAAACGTGTAAAATTTGATAAAAAAGGGAAGCGTTAAAGGATAGGGTATCAGATCCTTGTCTCAAACCCTAGGGGTATGAGAGATCGAGGCTAACATTCCTCCTCTTAAGATGGTTTCCACTACTTGCAGCTAGGGCAAAGCTAGCAATCTCTAAGGTTAGGTAGCAAGACCGTAATTAAGGAAAATAGAGAATTCCAAGGACCAATAGAACTATGGAGAGCTCCTTGATAAGAAAGTCTACTCAAACAAGTAGACAAAATGCTAGCAAACAAACCCTACCTTAGTTCCAAAGCACTTCAAGAATGACATTAAACTAGGGTTAGGATATAAACTTACCAACATTAATCAAGGAATAAGCAAGGGGGTGCACCTTTGGTCACCCTTGACCACGATTTAGCACAACTATTCTTAGTGTCCACTTAGCATGTGACTATCAAACCTTAAAAATACTTCCATTCACCATTCATTCAAGAGAAAAAGACATCCCATGAGAAGTGTGCACTAGCTCAAGAACTCCAATAACCAAGAGAAAGATAAAAGAATACATAATTTGAACCCTTTTCCATAATTTACAAATGAGGTGAGGTCTTATTCATATGAGACAACCCTCAACCTTTTAAAAATTTGAGCCTACAAGTTAATGACAACTTATAAAATTTTAGGTTAGTGCGCCCACAAGGCTTGGAGACTAAACCATACAATGACATAAAATGAGAATAAAAATGTGCAATTAGGCTCCACCTAGTGCAAAGTGAACCAAAAGGACACCATGCCCCAACTAACCCCAAAAGAAGCGTGTCCCTCATTGCCCTCCTTTTTTAACAATGTAGGCTTCTTCTTTAAGGAATGATGTCATGGGTCTGAAGACCAAGAGGAGGGGTTATCTATCTAAACATAAGGTCCTAGTGAACAAAATTAGATGTGATAAACATGGTATGACACCCCTTACACATGAAATCACCTCTATAAAGAAATATGTGTGTGTGGTCATGTGTCCTAATGGACACATCCCAAGAAGCATCGAACACCAACCCAAGGCCTAAATGACCCAACAAGATGGGGGACTTGTTCCAATCAAGAGGCAATCAACAATGCCACTAATCCAACACTTCCTAGCACTAAAACCAAGAGGACCTTTCATGACCTAATTGTAGGTATTTAGCCCCAAAAACTTGGCCTTTACAAAAGAAAAAGAAACCCCTCACTTTAGCACGTCTGGAAGGAATGCTTCAGACACTTTGAGGCATAACACATGGCATAGATCAATAAGGTATTCCCACACAAGTTTGGCTCCAAAGAAGGTGAAAAAGAAAAACAAGTTACTCCAGGTTATGCTGCTAAGAAAGGTCCTTACCCAACAAACAAAGTTGTTCAAAGGTTACCAAATCCACCACTAGAATAGCCACATGAAGGTATACAAAGTGTTAATGTGTTCAATTTGGATTTGCATAATGAACTATCAAAACTCAAAATATTTGTACCTTTCACTAAATTGATAAAGAATCCAATGCAAAAGGGGAAGTTGAGAAAAAACTTAGGCATCGATTTGCTTAATGAACTATTAAAACTCATAATATTTGTACCTTTCACTAAATTGATGAAGAATCCAGTGCAAAAGGGGAAGTTGAGAGAAAAAAATAGGCATTGACAAAATAAATGGGAATTTTTCGCACTGTTCCAAGGCATGAGTCAAGGAAGAGGGAATCGTAGTCACTCCCTCTTTTTATATCACTTTGATGGTAGATTCCCTGTTGTTTCATAATTGTATGTCAAACTCAAGGAATCAACCAATATTATATGTATTTAAAGGTCATGAATCAATTGGATCTTCAAACCACAAGACCTTATAGGAACATGTCCACCATATGGACTCAAGGGAGGTCGAGGTGTATGTGTTGATCAAATATCTCCAAGTCAAACTTGTCGCTTATCCAAATGTCACCCTTCTAATGGATTTAGTGATCATTTATATCTTAGATACATGGGGTATGTTGTTGTATAGAAAATGGGTAGCTAACTTATGGAGGAGCATATATATATATACATATATAATTTGACTACTTATGAATAAAAATACACTTTTTTCTTTTGGAAAAAAAAAATATATATATATATATATATTATTGCACCATATCTATAATTGAAAACACATATGTCAAATTGCATAGAGAACAGATGATGAGATACCATGTTGAAGACCTAAAGGAGTCGATGAAAGAACTCCTGTGCATGGAGGATGACTTCAAAAATTACGTTATCGTGACTCAATCCACAATTCCACTTTTGGAGGATGCATAAGGAAAGGGAAATTGAGCTATATGGAAGATGCATTTCGATGGAGCCATATCCAGGATAAGTGTGGGAGTAAGGATCACATTGACATCACCTCAAGGTGAGGTCACCTCTTTCTCTTAAAGGTTAGATATTTACTTTACTAATAATGCCGTTGAATACAAGGCATTACTAATAAGACTCGAGTTGGTGAGAGAAATGGGTGTGAAGGTGCTAAATGTTATTTTGCCACAAAGTATGAGAATTTGAGAAATTACATATATGAAATATGGGACACAATAGAGTTGTTTGATACATTTTATTATCACTATTTTGGTCACTAACCAACCTAATAGAGTTGTTTGATACATTTTATCATCACTATTTTAGTCATAACCAACCTAATAGAGTTGTTTGATACATTTTATTATCGCTATTTTGGTCACTAACCAACCTACATGAATTATTTCTATGCCAAATTGATTCACAAGGTGAAGATGGTGTAGAACTAAATGCCATGCCACTAAAATAAAACAATACCCCCAAGGGTCTTATTCCATAGGAGGATAATTTTAATCAACTTGACATGTTCGAGAAACCTGGGGAAATGATTAAGCATGTACATGATTTGGAGTTCGATCAAAGGAACCCCAAATCTCATTTAGATTGGAAAGCATTGTAGCGTTGAAGAAAGAAGGGAAATTGAATCCCTTGTGTAAGAATACAAGGACATATTGGCATGGACTTATGATGACCTCGAGGTTTATAAGGAGACATTAAGAATACTATCCTGCTAAAAGATTGATCCAAACCCTTTAGGAAAATACAAAGACACATGAATTGAAAATTAGCCCTAATCATATAGAAGGAAGTGCAAAAGATGGAGGCTAAATCATTGCTACCATGAGGGATTCATCATGGGTGCTTAACCTACTGCTAATTAGAGATAAAAATGGTGAAATCAAGGTATGTGTTGACTTCATAAATTTGAACCAATTGTAACTCGAAGACTATTTTCCACTCTAGAATATGGAGGACTTCATACAGAAACTTACAAGATCAAGCATTTGTGGAGGAGAAAGACCAACATAAGACATGGGGATTTTTGCGTACCCTAGGATGCCATTTGGTTTGCTAAACATCAAATCCACCTCTAAGAGAGTTACAGACTATTCATTCAAAGATGTCATGGGCAAGGTCATTGTGATTTATTAAGATGATTCAACAATTTTGCTCCAAAGAAAGGAATGCACATATTCATCATCTTAGGAAGGTTTTAAAAGATGTAGAAGTTATGGGATATCCCTAAATCCTAAGAAATTAGTTTTTGGAATAAATGAAATATAGCTACTCACTCATGTTGTGTTCAAGGAAGGTGTTATAATTGATCCAACGAGAATACAAGGACTTCAATTGGTATTTTACTAGCAAATAAATAGGTTATGCAATATTTCTTTGATGGAATCAGTTTCATCAAGATGATCGTACCCAACGTCACTAAGATCACTAATTTCATTTCAGTTATGTTAAAAAAGGACTGATAATTTGGATGGAAAAATAAAGTAAGATGGAATTCTAGAAAAACAAAGAAGTCATTGTAGTATCACTAGATTTGGTAAGTCTCAATTATTCCAAAGAAAATGTTTTCCTTTGCTTAAGACAATAGAATTGCAATTGTACTCCTATAAAAGAATGAGCTCAATTTGGAACAACTCGTAGCCTATATTAGTAAAGTATTGAGTCTTAGAATGAACTACTCCATCATGGAGAAACAAGCCTATTCCCTAGTTCAAACATTGAAGCATTTCAAGAGTTACATGGGACATTCCAAAATTTGTTGCCTACATATTTCACCCAATGGTGAAAGACAATTTACCACATGTGTGCTTCGACATCAAAAAAAATGGATTTCCAAGATCCAAGAATATGATCTTGAACCCAAACCTATCAAGTCAATGAAAGGTCAAGGGTTGGCCAAAATTTTGATAGAAGGGAATAAAAGGACACTAAAACTTGAAGATAAATCCGGTCCAAAGATAACTTTGGTAGTTCTTGAAGACTTGCAACAGCATGAATAATATAGGGACATTATTTATTGATGCCAAGACCACTTGCCAAACCACAAGGGAAGAGAGTTAAGGTTAAGTGCTATGAAGTATTATATGGTCCAAGGAGGATCAGATTGGAAAAATCAAAATGGTTTGATTCTCTTGTGTGTGGATTCTATGGAAGCACAAGAACTATGACCAAGTTGTACTAAGGAATGGAAAACATTTTGCAACTAGGACCACCACCCATAAAATTTTGAGGACTATATATTACAACTATCTTTACATATGTTCATGCCTTTGCCAAATCATGTTAGCCTTATCAGGTTTTTGTAGGAAAACGTAAATTGGTTGCATTGCCTTTGCAACCCATGGTAGTAGAAGAGCCTTTTCAGTAGTGGGGCTAAATTTTATTGGAAAATTCCATGGAAACTCTAACAATGGTTTCAAATGGATCATTATGATGACATATCACTTCATAAGTTGGGGGGAGTTAATATCGAAAAGAATCCAACCCACAAAGTAATCATTGATATCGAAGGAATGAATCATCACCAATTGGTATCCAACCTAAAATCACTATCAACAATGCCCAAGCATTCAAGGCTTTTGAGCTACGAAAATCGTGCTTTGATTATGGCATATTTTTAGCACACTCATCAAATTATTATCAATAGGGAATTGGGTTGACAAGTCTAGCAACAAGGAGTTGATAAGAATAATAAAGAAGAGTATGAATGATAATAAGAAGCATTGGGATAGCAAACTCAAATTTCTACTATGGGCTAATTGGATTTCCAAGAAGAAAGTGTGATGAAGGAACTCGTTTGAGTTGATATATAGAATGAATGTGACTTTGTCAATCCACTTGAAGATACAAGCATATAAGTTGTTTCAATGTTTCACTTTTGATCAACAAACAATGCATTTGAGAGTTGATCAATTGGTTGGCCTAGAAGAAAACAAGGGGGGTTCCTTTCAAAACTTGGCATGAAATTAGGACAAGGTCAAAAGTAATTTTGACAATAAAGACCCACTAAGAATTTAGAGAATTGGACAATGTGGGGTTACGAGATGTGAAGTTTCAACATCCCGCCATTATTACTTAACAAAGCAAGTGGAGATTTCGTAGGAAGGCAAAGATTGCAAAGTTCTCAACTTGCACTCTACAAAAGAGTGCAGTCTATATGGAGCCAGATTGTCACTACTTGGATCTTTGACGTGGAAATTGGGGCAAAATGAAGAGCTTCATGGAGAGAACACCCTTTTGTGGTGATGATATATGACCCTAAAACACCTTTGTAAAGACTATAGAGTTCTCAACTTGCACTCTACAAGAGAGTGCAATCCCTATATGGAACCAGATTGTCACCACTTGGATCTTTGATGTGTAAATTGGGGCAAGATGAAGAGCTTCATGGAGAGAACACCCTTTTGTGGTGATGATATGACCCTAAAACACCTTTGACATTGTCAAAAACCTACTTACATGATACATATCATTTCATAGAAAGAGTAGTTCAAGGCTTATTAGAAGTAAAAGGGTAATAGATGACCTTTGGATAATACCCAAGTATAAAGGGTACTTGGAACTATGAGTTGAGGCTTTGTGTTTATTGTAAAAGGGGTCGTCCATACACAATTAATATCACTAATGGCACTAATAGCATAACCATACACAATTAATATCACTAACATGGATCAGCATCCAATTTCTTGAGGTGTTATTGTTTTAATGACATTTTATTCAGTTTTACATTTTTATTTTGTGAGCAGATATAGATTTTTTTAATTATTTTTTATTCAAATTTCTTTTTTTTATCTTATAAGCCAACTTAGAAAAATTTAATTACTTTTTTTTATTTTTGGTACAAAACATTAGTTCATTACAAGTAATGTTACATATCTCCATTATTTTTTATTCAATTTTCCTTTTTTATCTTATAAGCCAACATAGAAAAATTTAATTACTTTTTAATTTTTGGTACATAAAGTTAGTTCATTACAAGTAATGTTACATATCTCCCCCATACTGTATTATAAGCACCTCGCTACTCCCCTTGTTTTGCCACTTTTAACCGGCCTAGATCCAAATCCTAGGCTCTATCAAGGGGCTGAAAGGGATCAATCTCTCAAGGTGCAAACCTTTCTAGACAACTTTTTTTCTAGTGCAATACCTTAGGAGAGGTTTATTTATTGTCTTTTTTATTTATTTATTAATATATGCCTTTGGATTGCATTTATATATTTTCAACACGATGGTTTCTCGCAAACCACTATCAATTAAACTAATGGTATAATCAAATATTTATATATTTTCAACACCGAAGGTTCTTGGCAAACCACCATCAATTAAACTAATGGTATAATCAAATATTTATATATTTTCAACACCCAAGGCAGCCCATGGTTTCTCGCAAACCACCGTCAATTAAAATCATGGTATATAATCAATATTTATATATTCTCAACAACCAAGGCAATTCATGGTTTCTCCCAAAACACCATCAATTAAACTTTGTTTAAAAGAAAAAAAGCATTTGCACTAGTAGTTGTGCAAGAAATTTGCACCAGAAAAGCAGTTGAACCAGTGGTTGGGTAATAAATTTTTATTTATTTATTTATTGCCCTTTTTATTTATCCGCCTACACAAAACTAAAATTAAAAGTCATGTTGTTTCTATTATAAATCTCTTATCCTTTGTATAAATAAAACCAGCATAGATCCATCTTAAACCTGGATTTAGAAAGCACCTAGAGGGATCCAATTTTTTTAGGTGTAAGTTAATTTATTCTTAAATTTTTAAATGTTCATAAAAAAATTTAGTGTTTGGTAAATCCAGGTTTACCATGGATCTTTTAATTACTTTTCATTTAGTTTTATTATTGGGTTTTTACTATTTGATAATTTAGTTTTATTATTGGGTTTTAATTATTTGATCAATTATGGGACGTGTTTTTCTCTATATTCTTTTTTGTTTACACTATATAAATATATGAATCCAATTTATTTTTTTTAATTTCCGTTAACATAATGTTTTTTTATGTCTGCTAGCATAACATGACTAACTTGAGAGAATCTCCCCCATACTGGGCTGAGAGTACCTCGTGCACCAAAAGATATTGATATGAAATAAATAAACAATAATACATGACTTTTAATTTTAATTATGTTGGGAATAAAGTTTCCAGGTACGCTGCACAAGCAACCTGCTATGAGGTTCTCTTAAATGTTGCCGACTAGGAATGACCTCATGATAAAACGTATGGCAATTAAAATATCGTACCTGCTAATAGACAACCATCTCTTCGCATAGCAACTTTCATCACAAGTCGTACCTAGTTTGCCAGAAACGTCGATATATCTATATAAACTGCTTTAAATAGAAACCAGGAATTCCAACTGATACAAAACGATGATTGTGAACACTTTTTAACAGGCACTTGTTTTTCCCTCTGCTCGGAATCTCAAAAATACTAGTTTTTATTTCCAAGTAGAAACTCATGAATTCTGCACATAAAAAGTTTCAATATGGTCGGTTACGCCACCCAGGACTTCCAGCTGATACAAAACGATGATTATGAACACACTAATAACCAGTGTTCCACCAAGTTTCTGGGACGGGGGGGCGTGGGAGCGGGGAAACGCACATTGGGGACGTGTAGAGACACCCCAAAATTTTGGGGTATTTTGGGGGGACGGGGAGGCGTCAGGGTCCTTAACAAAGGGGGGTCGGTCTCTAAAATTATAAAAAAGAAAAAAATAATAACAAAAATATGAAACCCAACATGTAAACATATCAATTCCTCATCCCATCACCATTTGCATACTAGCATGCTTATGTTCCCAAAGAATTTAGTGTAATTTAATGTAATCGTTATAGCCAAGCATATCATATCGATGTTTGTTTCTTTTTATTTGTTTCTATTTCGTTCTAAAATGACCATTTAGTGTAAAAGCCTAAAATTTAAGATGAACCATTTCTTTTTTAAGTAAAAAAAATTTAAAAATAGAGGGCAGTGGGGGCCTGTCGGAGCCCCCCATTTTCAGGAGGGGGCGTGTGGGAGCCCCCCAATCCAGGAAACTCCTAGACCCGTGTTTCCCCAAGTTTCGCAGAAAGGGGGGCGCTGGGAAACGTTTTCCATGGAGCCCCCGGGGCGTGGGAAGCGTAGGGGGCGAGCCCCCGACCCTGGGAGGCGCGTCCCCGTGGAACACTGCTAATAACAGGCACCTATTTTCCTCTTTCAGACTCTATAATATTAGATTTTATTTGCAACTAGAGAATCATGAATTCTGCACTTTACAGTTTCAGAAGAATATTTCCTTTGTGAAACTCTTAAAATATCATTTTCCAGTGAATCTTTTGACCTCAAAAGATCATACAGATCAATCAACTACAATTGGAATTAAATCATAGTAGTTAATGACTAAAACTCAAGTATTACAGTTTGAATTTGACAAACTCTTGCAGCACTCTTTTAGTAGTATATAAAATGAGAATGACTCCAAAATGGCACTACTCCAATGAAAACAAAGATCTAAATTGAAAGTCCATACACATCAAATATCATAAGATAATGGCCTTGTTTTGGGTTGCCCCTTTTAACAATGTCAGGTACACAATTCAAAATGCTATGATGTTCTCTTAAATGTACCCACCAGCATTGACCCCGTGATAAAACATCTGGCACTCAAAATATTATACCCACTAATACACAATCACCTTTCCGTGTAGTAATTTCAGAATAAGGCATACCTAATTTGTCAGAAATGTGGAGATATCTATATAAACTGTTTTAAAGGCTGCTGTAAATAGAAGCAGGATTTCCAGGTGATACAAAACGATGATTATGAACATTTAGCAGGCATCTATTTCCCTCTGCTCGGACTCAAATATTAGACTCTATTTGGAAGTAGAAAATCATGAATTCTGCACTTGAAGTTTCAGTATGGTCGGTTACCCCACCCAGGACGAGGGTTCATGGGGGATGGACCAGGTGGCATCAATGGCCTCGTCTGTGACCTGCCTGGATCTGGCATACCATATGGGGAAGAAATGGGTGGTGGTGCATATCCAGGGCCTGCATAAAAACCGCAAAATATTACATCAGTATTCATACCTGAGAAACAGATAGGATTTGTCTCTTGCATTGGCAAGAATTAAAGAGAAGAAAACTTGACAATACACCTCCCAAAAGCCATGAATCTTCAAGAGATTATGACAAACAAAATTCACTTTAGTTTTGATAACGAATATATTCTAGAATATTCAAAACATGCCTCTCACCAGGCCAGAAACTTCCATGAAGGAAATGAGATCATTTTTAGGCGGTAGCTTGATAAAAACAAACCTATGTTTACAGAGTAAGGGCTCCCTTGATCTCTGTAAGCATTTACAGGGTAAGGGCTCCCTGAATCTCTGTATTGTGGATCTCTGTACGTATTTGCAGAGTAGGGTATCCCAGTGTCTCTGTATGGTGCTAAACCTCGAGGGTCCATAACATCACTTCTTTGAAATGTATTTCTTGGATTGTCATAAAAATTATTTCTTGGCAATGGACTACTTGAGTCTGTTCTTCGATAATGATCCACAGGCTGCAACACAATCAACATGTTATTCTCAGTAAAATTATTCATTTCACATAAATAGGGAAAATCTAGTAAATCCCGAAATCAAAATGTACTATAATGTTTACCAATATAAACTAGTTCATGAGAAACACAGACCATGGCATACAAAAGCCTTCCCAGTATATACAGAAGAGATACATATATCATTAGGGTAATACAGACAGGAATAGTGCGGCATTTTAGTTTTCGTCAATTGAATTTCTCTCCTAATCTTTATTGATTATCGACTCCGATGGTCTTATTGCTATAATTCTTTGGCTTTGCATTTAGGGCATACTAAAATGCACTATCATACTAATTGTCTCACCGGTACATTTGGGGCAAAAATTGGCCAATTTAAAGGGACTTCGATGATCTGAATTGGATAGAGGATGATACAAAAGTCTTCTGTGTTTTATCTTGTGGTGTCTTGGAATTGCTTCTACGCCTACAAAATCTCCGTTTGCTAATATATCCTCGAGAAGTATTAGCAGACTCCAATAACAATCTGAAAGATTTGTCAGTAAATAAAGTTCTTTGGAAGGCTATGATAGCTTGGGTCCAAAAAATAGGATATGTTAATGAATTGGTAGAAAATTACAAAGCCGTGGATCTAGGCTTCTAATTGCCTTGGTCAAAGCCTGGCTTCTGATATATTAAGGTGATGGCTAGAGCCCGCCCACTACCACTTGCCCAAAACCACTCATTTTCCCAATGTTGCACAGTGATCTGCTTGCACCAATAGAAACAGTCTACAACTTTGCAGAAGAGAGCAGCAACAGCTAAGAATCAGAGAAATGGATTCGTTAAAGGAAATGGAGGAGGTTCTTGGTGTTGGGAGACAACCGGAGGATGGCAAGAGGCAAAGGAACTAGGGAGAGCACTCCTTATAATGCAAAAAGGAAGATCAAACCAAGTCCTAGTGAAAGAGAATGAAGGAAGCAGCCATGTGGTAGGAGGCACTCCAATGGGGGAGAACGCAATCCCAAGGCTCAGCAGTGGACAATAATCACTCCCACAAAATGATGGGCTATTTAATTTACTCTACTGGAAGCACACAGAATTGATTAACTGGACATTCCGTTTCTTTTTCCTTTCAATGTCATTCCATTAGACATTGATTTGGTCATTTCATTCAGAATCGATTTGGCATTGAAATGGATTTTCACATTTGAACCCATTTTGGCTAATGAATCAAATTGATTTGGCTGCCCTTGCAGAAAAGGATTTTCACATTTAGAAATCAACTTGGACCTCTGGCTGGATTGAAGAGATCAATTTTCCTTTGCCGGAGGAAAGTAATACTGCAACTAGAAGTAATCAACAGCGTCAAGCATGAAGAAAGAGGTTTCTGCCTGACTAAAGCAAATTAAACTGGTCATTACAAAAATCAATTTAGCACAAGGCAGATATTGTGTTTTCTTTGTTTGGAGATCAACACCCATAGCAATGGTGGAGAACAGATGCCATCCAAGAGCAGGAAGATGGATTGGAACTCCTGTGTATTGCTGGTGGTTAGAACATCACCAGAAGAGACTGATTTTTGCCTCCAGGAATTTTCAGAGGAGAATCAAAGAACTCACACAATGTCTAGTTTGATCCTCTGGTCAGGTAAATGTTCAAAGCGCAAACAGCGGCATGAAAGAGAGACCCAGCATGCCTCCCTGCTAATTTAAGTCATAGCAAGAGAGGAAAATACTCGGTAAAAAGGCGCTAGAGTCCATGCCTCTGCCCCAGAGGCTCATGAAGAGTCCTTACAAACGAAGCCGAGTTTATTTCTCATTTCAAGAACGAAGAGCAGAGAACAAGAAGCAGGGAGAATCGAATTGACAATGTTGTAGCAGTCCAGAATCCATGCACAGCATTGAAGCCACCTTCCTCGTTAAGAGAAGGAACTCTATCTTCTAATCAAACAGCAGAACCAGAGTGTACAAGAGCAGCACTATTTCTCTGAGAACATTTGGGCATCGTGGAAAAGTGAAGACACAACCTTTTTAATCTGATTTCTTATATTCATGAAGAGCCTCAGGCATTGTAACCGAATTGCATATTGAGAATAAATGAATGAATGCCGCTTCTTCTTGCTGGTTTCCCCATTTGAGTTTCCAGGGTAAATATTTTGGTGTCTCATTGCGTGCTTCTGAATTTCTAGTTTAATATTCCGTAGCAAAAAAGAATTTAAAAAGCAGTCACAATTGATTTAATTATACAGCTGGGACAAATATTATGATCAGATCATCCGTTTTTATGAATTGGGTTGGCCATAGAAAATATAATATTACAATCACAGTGCTCAAAACACTGAAATAAACTGAGAAGAATAAAAAGAAGCTACAACTGTCAACAATAAATAGCGCTCCATACACAATATTTACCCTAGCAAAGCCCACAATGAGAAGGTCCAGCCAGGAGTTGCAGATTATGCCTTGCCCTTTTCTTTTCAAATATCAAATGCAAACATAAAGAAAGATGGATTCACAGTGGATTTGCAATACACAATGTGGCTTGAATGGATACTACAGTGTCTACTACTTCCTATGTTTTGCTCATAATATCCCCCTTCTTTGCTCTACTCATCTATGGCAAAAAAAAACGATACAATAGAAATGAAACCCCTTCCTTTCCTAGCAGATCAGTATTTAACATGCCCTGATAGTCATCTAGGGTTAGGGTTTTGTGCATCTGACGTCTAGATTAGGGTTAAGGTTTTGGACCTTCTGACATGGCATCCACAGGGTATTGTGGTGGTCAAAGAAAAGGCTGACTTGTGAAAGGCATAATTTCCTCATATGGACTGATTAAGGTGATCTTCAAACTATTGGAAAGCTCTTGACAATTAGAACAACATCGGAGGACTAGCAACTTCATTTGCAAAGTTGACACCAAAAGCAATCATTTTGTGCACGAACCGTGCTCCGAAACTTTTAGGACCCCAAATCACCAAAATAGGTCCTACCCATAACATGGGCCCTACAAGTACATGGCTCCAATTTTTCCACTTGAAAAGTACAAAAATAGATGGCATTATATATTGATCAATTTCAAATCATAATTCGCCATTTTTGGAGGGTTTTGGCCCCCAAAAGATTTTACTGAAGATGAGAAAATGTTTCCCCGACCTTCTCCTTGGAGTACTATTTGACCTTGACTAGAAATTGTGCTTTTAACCCAACATGCCAAATTTCATGTTGCTCCCATCTAGTTGTTTTGAACTTCTGAAAGAAATTTCCTATATTAACTCTACCTGAGCTTCTAGTGCCAATCCCTCTATGATAGGACTTCCCCCTCATTTTCTTGATCTAGCATCGAAGACTCATAGACATTCAAGTTTTCAACATTCACAATGGTGTAATGCACATGCATGGAGTTAGACCAACTCTATAGGCATTATCACCTAATTGTTCCAACACTTCAAAAGGGCCATACTACAAAGCCTTGATCTTCTTCGCGTGATTGGAAGCCTTTCTTAGCTCAAACACGATCAGACTCGATCTCATATCTTGAATGTCTTCTCAAGTTTGTGTTGCTCATGCCTAACCTTGTACTTCTCGTGACTTCTTCAATGTCTCTCACTTATGTTGTCCACATAAACATCCAAAGGCAAAGGGGGCGAATATCCAAAGCAAGTTTCAAAGAGTGAGTTACTGGTGGAAGTGTGTGTTAATCTATTATAAGTATTAAATATAGATCAAATTCTTGTCCCAAAATCTTGGTTGTGTCTGACTAAAACCCCTCAAAAGCTAACCAATGTCGCATTCCACTTTTGTCTACCTATACGTTTGTGGATGGAAAGCTATAGATCTCTTCAACTTGGTGTTCGTCTTCTCCCCAAGCGTAGACAAAAAGGCATTCAGAAATCTAGTATCTAAACTGAACCTCCTTGGAATCCCAAATTGCACATTGCATCTTGTCCCTTCATGGTCGTTTTACAAGGCAAGAAAATGCACATCTTATTAATATGTCCACTACCATGAAATAAATAGTCATGTTGCAACCTAGTTCTTGGCAATCCACACACAAAATCAACAAAAATGCTCTCCCACTGCCTAGTAAGCAAAGATAAGGAGCAATATAGACCTTGCTCCCAATTATTGGGTTTGTTGGTACATCAAAGTAAACATTGTCTAATAAACCGAACTACATATTGCATTTTGAGCCAATATGCATACCTTTGTAAGCTAGCCATTAAGATAAGATAAGATTATTAATGTCTGGCAAATTACCACAATAGATTAATGGGACTACTAAGTGAATCCATGAGAATACAAAGTGGAAGCACGAACACAACTCTTGAAGAATCATGACATAAGCAAATTTATCCTATGCTAAGAAGAATCCAAAATTTAAGCCCTAAAAGCATGGAGAAGTGAAACAAAGTGATGGTGAGATCATACAAGTGTGGTGGAGAACCAAAGGCCAAGAACCATCAACCCTCTAAGGGGGACGTCTCACCTAGGGGGTGTTGATTTTTGTACCTTGTCAGGAGTTCCCTAAGTGACTTTATTTTGCCTGAGTCACTTAAGAGGGAAAATGTGACCCTCACACTAAAGTCACTTAAATGTGACTTTATGACTAAAGTCACTTTTTATAAAGTGAGTAAGTGAGTGAATTTATTTATGAGAAATAAATAAATGAGATATTCACTCTCACTGTGATGTTATAAAAAGGAGTGAGGGAGGCAAAAGTGAAATAGATTTCATTTTTACAGATGAAGGAGAGGAGAGCTCAAGGAGGTCGATTTTCCCAAGGAGGTCAAATTCCAAGTTAGGGTTTGAAGGAGAAGATTCCAGATTTAAGCTTGCACAGTTCCCAAGGTGTACGGCCTGCATTTATTACAGGTGTACGGCTGCATTGATTGCTCAGTACGGCTGCTGCAGATTTGGCATGAACTTCGAGGAGGAAGTACGGCTAGGACAGCACGGATCCCGAGGTGTACGGATCTGTACGGAGCATTTAATTCGGCACAAATCCCGAGGTGAAAGGA
>LPNX010642633.1:4168-14168 GCA_001517045.1 Pseudotsuga menziesii
CGAGGTTGGGTTGCTTCGGGGTGCCAATCTTTACGCCGCTCGCCGTTTCTCGGTCGAGCTTGCACAGTGGAATTTTCCAAAAAAGACGGCCGCGGCCCCCGTGGCCTCTTTTTATAATTTTTTCGACACAGGCACCTCGGTCGAGGTATATACCTCGACTGAGGTCGATACCTCGACCGAGGTATTTCTTAACCCTCGGTCGAGGTTTTAATACCTCGACCGAGGGTTAAGAAATACCTCGGTCGAGGGCTGAACAAAACCTCGGTCGAGGGCTTGATAAAACCTCGGTCGAGATATTAAAACCTCGGTCGAGGGCTTGTTAAACCCTCGATCGAGGTGCGTTTTTTTGTTTTTGCCGAAATGCGCTTGCCAAAAAGTGTTACCCAGGTCCGTGGATTCACCCCTATATGTGTTCATATTTTTCTATTTACATATATTTATGACTTTGACATCTAAAGAAGATAAAGGAGTTGGTTTTAGTGCTGTAATACTGTTGTTAATTTTGTTGTAAAAGAACAATTTCAAATCTAAATATTGACTGATAATTTGCCCGAGAATGACTAAAAACGTATCTTATTGATTGGTGTCTTTTCTCCTTAATTTCTAGGAAATTTAGGTTTGTTTGAAAGTTTATTATTGTGCTTATTAGTTCTGCTACTGTTTTGTACATTGATTTACAACATTTCTAGGAAAGAAAATTCGGGGGTTACGATCCAAGGAACCTTTTAGAAAGAAGGTGAAATTTCTTAATTGTATTGAAGTGTCATTTCAGTGAAACTTCATTGAAATTTCCAACACCGCCAAGGCAAGAAACAACAAATCATCTCTACCATTAAAGAACATCCCAAATTTCAAAGTGATATCTACAAACAATGAGGGAGTCAAAGCAATAGGAGATACCAAACCAGTGAAGAAGGCAGAAGTCTATAAGGTTGTAACAATTAACTTCATATCAAGTACATGTTGCTTTTATGGCCATAATTTTGAAATCATAAGAGTCTACTGCATTTGAAGAAAAAAATGGAAAGAAATAGTGGAAAAATGCAATGTAGGAGGGACGAATTATAGTCAAAAGGTATAAACATAGAAGCCTACGGAATTAGCTTCTATAGTTTGCAAATGGGTCTACAGACTAAGTATAAGGTATATGGTTCTATTAACAAATATAAGACAATGTTGCACAAAATGGTGTTGAATTTGAAGAAACTTTTTTCCTATAACTAAGATGAATATAATTAGCTTGATGTTCGTGATGTCCATTGAGTTCAATTGAAATATTCACTAGCTGGATGTCAAGACTTCCTTTCATGAATGGTGTTCTGGAAGATGAAGTATATTATGTAATTTTGAAAAATCACTATATGATGTCAAGAAATCTTTTAGAGCCTATTTTGCAATAATTGATATTCACTTCAAAGACGTTGCTTTTAAAAGAATCCCATTATATACAAACTTACACATCAACATCAAAAGTATGGATGATATATTTTAGTCATATACATTAATGGCCTCATTAAAGGATAACACAAGCCCTTGAAATTGCAAATGTATGATTGCTTCATTATTATTTGGGAGATGAGATATAGAAAAAGAACATATAGAATCTTTATGTCCTCGAATAATTATGGACAGGACATACTATAGAGATTTAACATGGTCCATTGGAAATCTACAGCAACTCCTATTAAAAAAAGTATGAAGTTATCAGCTCGTGAAAACTCAAATCCAATGAATGGAACACTAAAGAAATATTTTAGAGCCTAGTTTGCAATAATCGATATTCACTTCAAAGGCAATGCTTTTAAAAGAATCCCATCATATACAAACTTACACATCAACATCAAAAGTATGGATGATATATTTTAGTCATATACATTAATGGCCTCATTAAAGGATAACACGAGCCCTTGAAATTGCAAATGTATGATTACTTCATTATTATTTGGGAGATGAGATATAGAAAAAGAACATATAGAATCTTTATGTCCTCGAATAATTATGGACAGGACATACTATAGAGATTTAACATGGTCCATTGGAAATCTACAGCAACTCCTATTGAAAAAAGTATGAGGTTATCAGCTCGTGAAAACTAAAATCCAATGAATGGAACACTAAAGGAAGCTGGCAGGAAATCTCATCTATCTAATTGCTACCAAGCCAAATATAAACTATGATGTTGGCATTATATCACAGTTTATGGATTTCCCCAAATTTATTTCAATATAAGGAAGAAAAAGAATCTTAGTATATTGCACTATGTTCTTAAGTATTTACACTGTCATCTATGATCAACAGAGAAGCCTTATCCAGGACCTGATGATGTACCTCATCTTGCCATAAGACATATCTTGCCTTTATGTTTTCTAGAAAGACATCCCTCATATAATTAGAGGATATTTATCGATTTCTTAATTTCTCAAGAATTTACTAGTTGTTGATTACCCCTCTAGTGCTTCTCCAGTCATGAAAAGTTATATGGATGATATTGTGGATATTAGTTCTTGAGTAGGTTCCAATAACAACAAAATAAATACTTTGGATATAATTTTGGACCCTTTGACGATAAATAACATATTTCAACTCTTCATTTACCATAAAATATTAATAAGAAGAATAATATAGGTGAGATCATCCATGCTCAACATATCTTGTTATATAACATTCCAAGTGGTTGAATCATTCTAACTATACCTATGCATGCCATTCTTCCTAACCCAAATTATTCACATGTTGTCTACGAAGTTTACAATGATAAAGTTAGTGCTTCCTGTGAATTGTTGTTCAGGAAGAGAGTCGAGGTTATATATTTGTTAAGAGATTCTCCTAAGTACTATAAATTCAAATCCATTTAGAGAGGATAACCAGAGGCTACAACTAATAAATTTTCATCTCATGGTGGATAGCTCGATGGTTTCTAGTAGTGTAGTACCTATGCACAAATGTTGAGAGAAATAATGAGGGTTTAGACACATATGCTCATATCTATGTTGAGGTGGATATACCAATTTGTTTTTTGTTTCTTACTTTACATATGTACTACAGAGAGTAAGTGAAACCCACTAAAGGATAAGTTCCTAATGACGTGTTATGCCCCTTAAACAATAGGTAAATTAGTAATTGAAGAAATAAGATAACTAGTAAGGATAACTTCAGGTGAAGAGACTATTGAAAGGATTAATTAATTGTAATATCCTAATGCATAAAGAGGGTACCAGTGTTAGGATTATTAATCCTCCCTTGTCCAATTTGGTCATATGTCTAAATCAGGAGTCATGTCTAAATCAAGAGTCCATCCAGTCTATTTTTAGTCACTAGCACCATTGGGTCCACTTGGACTAATTGGGGCACATGTTTTAGTTACTAAAGTGTGGGGAACACTAATTGAGGCCTATTACCACTGATTGCACTTGATTGCATCAGTTTAGGAGCATCCTATACCAATCCCTACACTTTAGGAGCCACTAGGAGTGCTGAAACCAACCAAGGCCAGTTCAGTTCAATTGATGACTAGTCAAGATAAGTTAGGAGTCAATTACATTCAGTTCTAGTCCTCTAAATTCAGTTAGTGCTAGGTTTACATGGCTGCACTCAGGAGGGGCGCATTTCTCACATACCACAGTCAGTTAGCCTTAGTCAACACTGAATATAACACTTGAGTTGTGTTTTAGAACTTCGATGAACTCTGGTTATGGTTTAGACAAGGTCAGTTAACTATTGAGTCCTCCGATAGTGATTTAGACAAGGTCTTAGTTACCTATAGTCAAGTAGAGTCTAATCAATTCAAATTTCCTCATGTGGATTCAAATTCCATGTGGCTATTAAAGCCATTGTACTTCATTGTAATTATTATATAATTACCTTTTTTATTAATGAAAGCATTCACAGCTGCAAGCCATTTTTGCACTGTTTCATTCTTCAATTGCTGAGTAAATTGTGAGATCTATTTTGTGAGTTGTGTGTTTTTCCACAGATCTATGTGCTCAATTTAATATGGTATCAGAGCCTCGACGAACAAGACACCTCTCCTCCTTAGATCTCCTGCTGGATCATTTTTTGTATAGCAAATTGCTCCTTCTAGTACTGCACCAGAAGCGGAGAATTTACCACTTAATATCCCAAGTTAGGAAATTTTTGATCAAGCATACTTGATCAACTATACTAGGTGTGAAGAAAATTCCAAAAGTGTAGATTGTTGACCTTACTTTGTATGTTTGATTGTGTGACGGGTTATCAGCTCTTCTTACAGCATTCGCTACAAGCAGCCCTTTCTTCTCATTGCATTCACTACAGTAGCTCAGTCCTTCTTACTGCATTCAAAATGGCTCATCCAGTAGAGCCTCTCACTCCCTTCAACTATCACCAGTGGAAGGAAGACATGGTGGTAATGCTCTGCACCAAGAAACTCTTCAGACTCATAGAAGAAACAGAGGTAGTGCGAGCTTTAGATAATGACAAAGAAAAGTACTTGAACAGGCTTGATGAAACCCATGGAAACTTGCTCTCCTTAGTCTCTAGAGATATTTGATTCCACATCCAAGGATTAAAGACTCCTAAGGAGGTTTGGGACAAGCTTGCCTCCTTATTTGATAAGCAAGATGAGATGAGGATCCATCAGCTAGAAAATGATCTGATCACTCTTAATCCATCCAAATTCGAATCACTGAATGAATTCTTCACAAAGTTCAAGAACCTGATATATCAGTTGAAGTAATGAAAAGTGGAGAAGGATGAAGATCAGCTCATCCTTTCCATTCTCACAAAGTTCAATGCAAAATACTCAGTCTTTGTATCCACCTTCCAAACAGTAAGGCTCACTACTCCAAATTGGAAGATGCCCACTCTTAATGCCTTCATCTAATCTCTTATTTCTGAGAATGATAAATTGATCCAAATGGGGATCATTCGATCTTCCAAAGATCTAGCTCTGGTTTCAAGAGGAGATAAGGTAGCGAATGACAAAGGGAAGCAAAGAGATGAGTCTCTTGTGAAGAAAGAGCAGTCAAAAGAGCCTTCAGGTTCGAAGAGAAGTAAGGAGAATGGCAAAGGTAAGGTCCTCTGCTATTACTGTGGAAGGGGATTTCATTCAGAAAGATCCTGTATGAGAAGACAACTTGATAAAATGTCTCTTCTTTTGAAGAAACATAACATTTATGTACCTGCTAGCACAAGGAAGGATGACTCTGAAGAAGAAGATGAAGAATGCCAAAGGAAAGGCCATGCACTGAAGGCTTGATGCACATCAGCATATGTCTTCCTCATTGATTCTAGAGCTTCCAACCATATGGCTGCATCCAGAGAATCATCCTCTTCTTTTCAGTCCTTTGATGGTCTTAGTATTCAGATGGGAAATAATAGTAAAGTCAAAACAAAAGGGAAGGGCTCTATCAAGCTTGAACATGGAAGGTTCAAAGATGTGATATTTGTTCCCTCCCTAGCTTCAAACCTATTATATGTCTATCAGATGACCCATAATGGATCTCCAAAGCGATTGATCTTTGGTCCTGACTCAGTGGAGATCACAGATATCTCTACTGGGAGAATCATAGAGAAGGGTGCTGCAAATCATGCTTCAAAAGCATATGAGTTCTCACATTTCATGCCTCCTTCAGAACCAGTGCACTCTCAGTAGCCACTTGCAATGGAAGGTAAAATCATTGCATCTACTTCTTTTACAGCTTCTACTAGTATTGCAGATCCATATTTATCAGTTTATGAGATTGAGATTCAGGGTGACTCAAATCTAGATTCAGTCCCTACTTCCAAACTGGAAGCTAGGAAGATGACTGGAAACTCACCTGACACTCAGAAAGGAAATACCCTTGTGCTATGCCATGCAATCTTACCTCCTTTAGAGAGATGCAATAGACTCCTTGTAAGATGCTATATGGCAAGGGATCAATATCACTACTTTCAGAAGAATGGATATGATCATACACCTCTTCATCCAGCAAAAGACAAAGGTTACATTCATCCTTCCTTCCATCATCATTTTTGGAGAAGAAGGAGAAGTCTACATTCTAGGCCCCAGAATACCTGTGCATAGCACACCATGCATGCTGCTTCGTTACCTCATAGAGATGAAGATTGCAGCAACATATTTTCAAGTTTTTCAAACTTGAGACCTGATTCTACCTGCTTAGATAGAGGGGGGAATTTTTTCCCATGTGGTTTTTACCCCAGCTCCTTGTATTAAGTAGTTACTTTATTTTACTTGATGTAATGGATGACCTATGGTCTTAGTTACCAAGGCCCATAGATTTTCCAAGTTAGCATTCAGGGGGGGTGTTAGGATTATTAATCCTCCCTTGTCCAATTTGGTCATATGTCTAAATCAGGAGTCATGTCTAAATCGGGAGTCCATCCAGTCTATTTTTAGTCAATAGCACCATTGGGTTCACTTGGCCTAATTGGGGTACATGTTTCAGTTACTAAAGTGTGGGGAACACTAATTTAGGCCTACTTCCACTGATTGCACTTGATTGCATCAGTTTAAGATCCTCCTAGACCAATCCCTACAATTTAGGATCCACTAGGAGTGCCAAAACCAACCAAGGTCAGTTCAGTTCAGTTGATGACTAGTCAAGCTAAGTTAGGAGTCAGTTACATTCAATTCTAATCCTCTACATTCAGTTAGCACTAGGTTTACATGGCTGCACTCAGGAGGGGCACATTTCTCACCTACCACAGTCAGTTAGCCTTAGTCAACACTGAATGTAACACTTGATTTGTGTTTTAGAACTCTGATGAAATCCAGTTATGGTTTAGACAAGGTCAGTTAACTATTGAGTCCTCCGATAGTGATTTAGACAAGGTCTTAGTTACCTAAAGTCAAGTAGAGTCTAATCAATTCAAATTTCCTCATGTGGATTCTAATTGCATGTCGCTATTAAAGCCATTGTACTTCATTGTAATTATTATCTAATTACCTTTTTTATTAATGAAAGAATTCACAGCTGCAAGCCATTTTTCCACTATTTCATTCTTCAATTGCTAAGTAAATTGTGTGATCTATTTTGTGAGTTGTGTGTTTGTCCATATATCTATGTGCTCAATTTAATAACCAAACATAAAACCTGTTCAATTTCTTTGCCAGGAGACTAGAGAAAATGCAACTAAGGGGGGATAAAAAAAGGATAGTTTGAAAATTGAAGGAGCTATCCATTGGATATAATGGGAGAAGTTGGGATGTTTAGAAAAACTGTGAAGTGCTTCTGTAGGGTAAAATGCATGCTTATTCTTGCAAAGTGTTATGGTCATATGAGCTCAATTTATAGAATTTTATTGCATGGAAATTCAGGACCTAGAATCAGGTAGCGGATGAGTGAGATTTGTGAGCGATCCATTCCCCAAGCTGTTTGGTTAGAGTGCAGGCATCACCACTGGCTATACTATTAGAGCTAAGGGAATACCTTAAGGGTAGTCACCTATACCTACAACAATATACTTAAGGATCCAATCTATTTACTAAATCCATTGAGGAGCCAGAGAACCAACCAACAGTTCATGATAAATGAAGGAACCATTGCTAAGTCAAACTTTATTGCTTTTGGGGAGGAAAGAAAACCACCAACCTACATTCAAATTTTAAAGGTCTATGAAGGGAAGCAAACAAATAACCACCACCTTACTCATTTTTATAGGATACGGTATGAATCAAACAATTTTATGTTTTCTTTCCCGAAAGGACTCATCTCACTTTATGCACATTTGGAGGAACTATGTCAGTGTCAGCCCCATGCCTTGTAGGAGAGCCTTAACCGTTGTAAGGTCATCTTTTATTCCATTATTTTATTGTCAAGCTGGCATAACCCATTCTTTGTAGGAAGTATCCAAACATAATTAGTTTATTGGATGCCCTAATTCAACTAGTTTCCCTATTCCATATAGTTATCCCATTCCATCTTTTTTGTAGGCCTAACTTATGATTCATATTTTGGCAGTTCATAACCTTCCTAGCTAAATTCATATTATTATTTAGATCTTGTCAGTTCCAGCAGGTTATAGGAGTTGATATTGTTTGTTCATACAATTAGTTTTTGTTAATCAGATTTGGCATACCTAAGTGCATTCAATCAGTTGTCAAAACGTAGTGCATCCAACTTGTCATCGTAGATAGAAGAAAGGATGAGTGACACAAAATGGTGTGTGATGCAGCTGAGATTTGGAATGTATGAAAAGTTCACCACTTATTTTATAAAGAGTTAACACTTAAGAGAAGCCACCAGTCCCCATATTTCAATCAAATCCTAACCTAGGGCATAAAAGAACTAAAATGCCAAGGAAATGAGAGAGAAATAAGTATTTATATAAAAAAAAATTAACACTATAAAATCAAAACCAAATCAACTCTAAAACCATTATATTTGACATCCAATATGTAATCTCTATAAACTTACTAAACATTCCATGCATATGAACATAATCATGTTTCAGTAGTAATTATGTTATAATTAATAACTACCCAACATCAAAACGACAGATTGTGGCAGGATTGCAACTTATTAAGAAAATAAGTAATATGAGCATAGTGAAAAGTTGAATGCTAACCTTGGCACTCTGAGACCTCGTCCGAGCTGGCCTTCTTTGTTTATCCCCCATGCCCAGACATCTCCTTGGTTGGTACCTGTGGATGATGGCCCCCTTCAAGGGTTAAAATACCTGTGTGTACCTGTGGATGAAGGCCCCCTTCAAGGGGTAAAATACATTCTATGTGTCACGATTTTTGCTTGTAGATGACATTGGATGAATATCATTCCTCACTGCTGAACTGACTCTTCCTAATTGATGTATATAGCAGTGGCTAGCAGACAAAATACAGAGGGTGTTCCCAGCAATAGAAGAGAACCTCTTTCTTTGTGATTTAGATTGTATATTTGTTTCATGAAGAGTGAAATCCCCCCCCCGGGCCTCTTTTTTGGAAATTCACCTGCATCCACTCTCAACAATGACCATGATTGTTTTAACCCTGCGTTTTTCTCCAAGGTGAGTGCATCCTCCAAAAATTTGTACCCCATTGAAACCCTCAAACAAAAGAGAAAGAAAAATTTGCACCCCACCGAAACCCTCAAACCAGTAGATTAGTGATTTGGACTCATAGAGGAATGATTTAGGGCATCACCCTCACAGTATTTGTAAGCATCCTCTCTGTATCCCTCTATCACTACAAAATTGTCTCCCTCATATGCCACACAAATCTCCTCACAAATCACATTGTCTTTTCTTTCCTCAAGCGAGCTCACACTGGATTTGCTCTCCTCTCAAGCCGCCTAAACTGTGGCACAATTGATGAATTTCATCTCCCAAACTAGCACACCTATGTACTCTATAGTTCATGCAAATAAACCTTATGTGATGGAAGTGCTCCGATAGATTAGGGTTTCAAAATAAGATAAAGAAAAATCCAAGGAGTCTGAACACTGCACAATTGACAATTTTTCCCAAAAGAGGGGTGGCTTCTCCATAGGCCCAACCCAAAAACTTGCACAAACGACTTCCAAAAAGTCTCTGAAAAAGAATCCAAAAGGTTTTTGTTGTTTGATCATTTTCCCGACTCGGGAGGCCCACTTTTCATTCACCATTTAGGGTGGAACAATGCATGGATTTCCCTCTGTAAATTCTAGTGTGTTGAATGAGGAGGTCGAGGGTGCAGACTGTAAATTCTATTGTGCAAATGAGGAGGTTGAGCACACAGACAATAAATATTTTGGGTTTTATTTTGTTTTTCTTTTTAGTCTTTTTATTATTTGTAATATTTATGTATTTAAGTTTTGCAATTTTTATTTGTTATTTTAAATTTGTATATATATGTAATTTATTAAAAAAAAGTTATTATGTATTATATATATATATATAATTTTATTTATTATTGTGTGTGTGATATTTTTTCATATATATAATCTATATACATATATTTGTATACATAAATTGAAAAATACATTTTAATATGAAAATAAAATTTAGATTTAATTTAAAAATAAATTTTAATAAAAAAATATTA
>LPNX010642633.1:19168-21382 GCA_001517045.1 Pseudotsuga menziesii
ACCTACAAATTTGTATTGTATTTTTTGTTGATCTATTGGTCATGAAGACAAGGATTGTCGAGCTTATGATTTTATAGAAGATAGGAAAATGGATGCATATTACATAAAGGGAGAATCACACCAATTAACGGATAGACCGCCACCGTAGCAGCCACTGCGGGTGGTACAACCACAAACATAGTTTGTACCACATATGTAGTTTGTTCCGATGCAGCCATAGTATAAATAGATGCAGTATGCTCCATGCAGCCATAGTATACTCAACCGAAGTATGTTCAACCACAACCGAATTCACTACAACAGTAGCAGTTTAATCAATCGCAGTATCAACAGTAAGGAGGCTTCTGTGGAGGACGAAACTAAGGTTTTGGTCGAGGAGGAGGACGGAGTCATGGACCTGTAAAATGATACAATTGCAGAGTATTGGGTCATTATCAGCGAGACTGTCCAAACCTACAGTCACAATGTACCTATTGTACCGTTGCAAATCACATAGTTGAAGATTGTCCGCAGCTGATTACAAAGTGGCAAGCGAAGAACGTTCTGCCACCACATAACCAGAATCAGAATGTGATTCAGAATACGAACCAGTCAGTGAATCTGCCACCAAACTAGAATCAAGGACCAACAGTTGAGAAGATCTCAGCAGAACCGAGGGCTCAACCTGTTGTTGTAGGAGTCATTACTTGTGGAGATGCGATAACAAGAGATGATGGGACAATCCTATAAGTTCGATTGGTGGGTTGAAAAAAGGTGCAATTTGATGTTGACACTAAGAAGGATACGTTCTTTGAAGCACGTGATACTATCCGAAGAGATCTGGGTAAGTTGCCTATTTATGAAATGCCGCTTGTTTTTTATTCAACACTGGTAGCAAGAACATCGCAGAATCATGGTACATTGTAAAATTTCTTTGAATGTTATCTATCGCTGCCAAAAGATACTGATGCACTAGCTAAGATCACAAGTATTCTATCTTGACCAAAGAAAGTTCAATAGGAGTCTGCTATGAATTCCCTGCATAAGAAGAAAACAAGAAAGGAGATGAGGATGAATGTCCAAATTGGGGATTACAATGTGGATTCAGTTATTCTGGATCTGCGCTCATACGTCAACATTTTGAAAAAAAAAACATGGGAGAATATGGGGAAACCACAGTTGGTTTGGTCCCTTAACACATATTTCATTAAATTTGTAATTATTTAGTGGATCTAGAATTTAGAACTTCTGCTAGATTGAGTTCTTTCAAAATGAGGAAAGTCATAGACTTTGAATCCTTACATAATGTCTAGTAATATTATTTATAGTTTGTATTTAATGTTAAGTTGATTAAATTATTTTATGACATAATACCAACATTGTATTTGTTACTGCAATAATTAGAAATATTGTCGTAGTAATTATTTGTGTCTTTGTTGAGTATGTTGTTTTATTTTTGGAAGTTTGCACTACTTATAATCAAAATAGGAAAATATTTTATGACTTTAAAGTCTAAGTTTTACCCTTGTAATGATTAAAATAAATTATGAATTAAAATAACAACATAATTTATTATTGTTGTTGTTGGTAGTGGGAGTGGTAGTGTATTAAAAACTAAGTTGATGAATGTTTACTTTATGAATTATAGATTAACGTGAGAAATTTCTTACCTATAAATTTATTTAATGATATTGATGTTAGTAAAGCCTCCCTTAATATTTATTAATATTATTTATTTTAACAATCAAAATTAATTATGAACTAGAATAGTATTAGTGCAGTAGAGTTTGATTTTTTTAATATACAAGAGGAAAGGGGGAAAACCAACTTAACTAATTATTGCAAGTGTTCATTATTTATTTATGAAGTATTTGAACAATGTGTTTAATTGAAAAGAGCATATTTTTATTGAAAATATAGATATCTTACAATATTTATATTATCAATAAGATTTAAATCATGTATTAATTTATGTTAGGGCACGGAGGAATCGAACCACCATCGTCCTGCTTGGAATGCAGGTGCTCTTCCATTGAGCTAGCACCCTTTACAACATGAGGGGAGAGGGACTATGTTAACACATGGATTACACATTTCTAATCCTCTGTGAAAAAGCAAAATGATGTTTTATTCAGGGAGGAAGTCTAGAAGATGTTTTAAGGTTCATTATTGAATATGATTATGCACATTTGATATAGTGACATGTTGAGTTTATGTAAAAAACAAATTGAAAAG
>LPNX010642654.1:2934-29207 GCA_001517045.1 Pseudotsuga menziesii
ACAACGACACATCGGTACGCTGCCAAAATTGAGCAAAAATTCAAACAAAAAAAGCGAGACTTTGGATCTACGAATCAGAAGTAAGGGAAAGGTGCCCCCAAACCGCATAACCAAGGACACAGCCAAGGCATGGAAACTCAATAAAACTTGCCAAAGTCGCAAGCAAAGGGCAACAATACAAAGCCGAAGAAGGAAGCGGGAAAGTGGTGCGATTTCCATAAGAGCCCCACTCACAACACAAGTGAGTGTCGGGCTAAGCAGTCACTAGTGGCTGAGATAAAGGCTTCTAAATCAGATGCATACTCTGACACTAAATCAGAACCCAAGAGGGAGAATGACAGAGGGAAGAAGATTATCGATGCAGAGCCCAATGCCACTGTTGCCACCACAAAGATCCAAAAGGAAGAACTAGAATATTCAAAGGAGGAGGAGTGTCTTTTCCACTCCCAAATGCGGGTAAAGGGTTCCCCGCTATAGTTCATTGTTGACAGTGGGAGCCAAAAGAACCTGATTTCAACAGAGGTCGTGAAGCGGTTGGGTTTGCCGACCATAGCACACCCGCAACCGTACACCATCGGGTGGCTTCACCAAGGACGAGATCTTTGTGTCATCTAGCAGTGTCGACTTCCCTACAACATCAAGCCCTTCACTGATGAGGTATTATGTGATATTGCTCCTCTTTATGTTTGTGATGTATTATTAGGTCAACCATACTTATGGAAGAGACATGCTATGTATGAGTCCCAGCCTCGTGCTGTTATTATTATGTTGGGAAATAATTTGTATAGAATACCAGAGGTACCACCCCCTGCCACTATCTCTTTGGTTACAACAAAATAATGCAATAAGCTCATTTCCAAAACCGAGAAGTTTGTTTTCTTGATGATCCACCCTTAGGGCAAGAAGAAGATCGTTGCCAAAACCTCCAGACAGGGCCCCTTTGCACGACAGCAACAAATGGACAAGGACGTGGAGGAGTACCAGGACATATTCACCTCACCCACCAGGGTGCCTCTCCACTGTCAGGTCAAGCACCCCATCGATCTGAACCTAGGTGCACCGCTACCCAATGGATTGATCTATCACCATTATGTTCTGGAGAATGATGAAATCAAGAGGCAAATTCACGAGCTGTTGTAGAAGGGTCACATCCGACCAAGTTCATCGCCCTGTGGGAGCCCGATCATGTTGGTACAAAAGAAGGATGGGACTTGGAGACTCTGTATTGAGTATCGGGAACTGAACAAGATCACTGTCCTAAATAGGTATCTGATCCCATGGATTGATGACCTCCTGGACCAGCTTAAAGGGGAGAAATATTTTAGCAATATCGACTTAAAGTCTAGGTATCACCAAGTACCGATCGAACCGATCGATGTGTGGAAGACTGCCTTCAAAGCTAAGGAGGGCCTTTTCGAATGGTTGGTCATGCATTTCGGGTTGACGAATGCTCCTGCAACCTTCATGAGACTAATGGATGACATCTTGCGGCCATTCACCAACTCATTTGTAGTAGTGTATTTGGATGACATCCCAATATTCAGCCAGACTTGGGAAGAGCACCTCCACCACATCCGACAGGTCCTCCAAACATTGCGGCAGCACAAGTTGTGTGCCAAGTTGGACAAGTGCACTTTTGGCATGACCCAGGTTCAGTATCTGGGATACATTATTGATGACTATGGGGTACATGTGGATCCAACCAAGATCCAAGTCATTCGGGATTGGCCAGCCCCAACTACTCTAACAGAGCTTCGCAGCTTTCTGAGCCTTGCTAATTTCTACCCCAGGTTCATGTTTGGATTCTCTCATATCACTTGGCCCTTGAGTCAAGTCACCAAAGGAGGAGCGAAAGAAAAATTATTTTGGTCGGAAACTCAATAGAAGGCATTTGCAGAATTGAAACATCGCTTATGTTGCACCCCAGTGCTCACATTACCAGACTTGCAACAACCATTTGAGATCGAGACAGATGCCTCTGACTATGCTATTGGGGCAGCCCTTATTCAACAAGGGAATCCAGTGGCATATCACAGTGAGACATTGTCTGACATTGTCCGCAAATATCCCACTTCTAACAAAGAGATGCATTCCATTGTACAGGCTTTCTGACAATGGAAGCATTACATTTTGGGGAAGGAAACGATCATCCACACAGACCACCGACCCCTGCAATTCATGTAGACACAAGGGAAGTTACAGAATGATCACCATCAGAAGTGGTCCACATATCTACAATGGTTTCATTTGAACATCAAGTACAAGAAGGGAAGCACCAATAATGTTACAGACTGCCTCAACCGACCACCGATCGTGGCGATAATGACCGTGCTCAACTCTTGTGGGCATGAGACTTTTGACTGGCCGCTTCTCTACAAGAGCGATCCAGAATTCAGCCACACATACCAGACACTCTTGGAGGGAAACCAAGTTCCAAAATTTCACCTCCAGGATGTACTACTGTGTCACATGAGACACATTTGTGTTCCTTCAAGCGAGCGTTCCAAGATGATTTGGGAAGCACACTACAATTGGGTCACTGGGCATTTTGGGGTCAAGAAAATAGTGGTAGTACTACAGAAGTATTTCTAGTGGCCAAACCTTCGACAGGACGTCAGGAATTACATCCGATCCTGCACTTCCTGCGCCATTACCAAACCATCCATCAAGAAGAAAGGCCTCTATACTCTGTTGCCTACCCCTAGTCGACCTTGGGAATCCATATCCATGGATTACATGTCAGGCCTTCCTTCTACTAAGCACAGCAACGACTGTGTGTTTGTGGTCGTTGACAGATTCTCAAAGATGGCCATAATGGCATCCTGCAAGAAGAATATTACAATAGAAGCCACTGCTAAACTCTTCTTTGAACATGTGTGGGTACACTTTAGGATCCCACAGTCTATAATCTTAGACTGAGATAGGAGGTTCCTTAGTACATTCTAGTCTAGCCTATGGTCAATGCTACACACCAAGCTCATAAAGTCCACATCTTTCCATCCCCAGACTGATGGCCAAATAGAGGTCGTCAACAAGATGATTGTACACATTTTGTGCATGTACAACTCAAAGCATCCATGCACATGGGATGAGAGCCGCCCCTATGTACAACACAACTATAACCGGGCCCTCCACAGCTCAACCAACCACACCCCCTTTTAGGTGGGCTTGGGATTCCAGTCACTATGTCCCATTGACGTAGCCATGCCATTTGCAGCTACTCAGGTTGATTCATCTCATATCCAGTCTGAAGTTTCCAAGGAAAACAACTTCATTGAGTGCATTCAACACATTTTCTAACAGGTTCATGACATATTGGACAGATCCAATGCTAAGTACAAGTAGTGACATGATCAACATCGGGTGCAACACAACTTCCAGGTGGGCGACAAATTGTGGCTACATTTGCAGAAGGAGCGCCTCCCTGGACCCCACCGCAAGCTTCGTCCACTCCGATATGGGCCATACACCATCACCAAGGCTATCGGGGACAATGCCTTCAAGCTCAGTATTCCACCATTCCTTGGTCTACACCTTTGACCCTACTTTCCACCTCTACTGGACACATCAAACGTGGCAGAACAAATCACACCAATAGAGTTAAACCCCGACTGCATGGAACAAGACACAGCTGATCGTATTATGGACACATAGATCAAGAACACCTGCTAGCAGAATATCTAGCTATATCGAGTTGTCAAAGCAGTCCAACTCCTTCACTAAGGAAAGTGGCTCACTAGGGACCAAGTTCAACAGAAGTTTCCTCATCTCATGGAGGAACTCAACGCAATGGGGACCATTGCTTCTTAAGTGGGGAGGAATGATCCAGGAGTATATTGGTGGCCACCCACCTATTCCTCTTGGACCCCCACCATTGTTTCTTTTAGTTTTCTAGTTTCCTTAATTGTAGCACAATTTACTATTTTTGGCAGTTTTCGGGTTCTAAACTTTCGGAGCCGTTTTGAGGCCCTAAACGACATTTTTTGGGCATCGAATGGTTGGGTAAATATGAGTCCATTTTGAACTTAATAATTTTTGTTTATGGATGTAGTCCTTAAACAGATCTTTCTAGCGATATATCATGCATGCCAAACGGAGGTAGTATGCTAAAGTTACGACCCCAGGAAATTGATGTACCAAGTTACCCAACGGGGCCCACATTAAGGTGTTTCACCTCCTAGGGTTAGGTTTTTGGATGTGTAGGGTTTCCATTATTTCTCAATAATATATAGGCCTTCGAGCCTCATTGTAATAGGGAGTTCATAGGCATGTAGCCGCCACATCTCTTTTCAGAGATAAGCTACTAGCACTCTAGCCAATTTATTTCCCTTCTATATGTAAACAAGTTTTAGTTATTGATTAATGAAATGAAGTGTTATTTTCGCTGTATATTTGTTTCTATGGTTATTTATGTATTTTGTTGTGTTCCTGCATAATTCCGGATCACCACTTTCCTCACCCATGTGATGACCAAAACTCTGTCTTGGATATTCCACTGTGTGATATCTTCTTCGGTCAAATTGTTTAGGAAATTAATTGCATTCTCGACTATATCCATGGGAATTTTGTTCAAATCTTGTTTTTCCATCTGAACATATTTTTTGGCTGCTTGTGTAGTATTGTCTTTATCTCTAATAAAATCCAAATAGAGAAGTATCTTGGAGGCTTCTGTTATCATCACATCCCAGATAAGGTTTTTTGCTCCTTGTAGGGCTTTTTGGCCTGAAACTTGATTTGTTAGTTTGTTTTTCTTCTCCATCAATTCTCTACAATGGTCTCTAATGCCTTTATCATTTTTTCCTTTCTCTCATCCATATTCTCCAAATACCCATTTTTTTTTCTCAAACCAGTGATTTCTAGAGCCTTAATACTCACTTCAGACAAGGCTTAAGATAGAGAGTTTGCACCAGCTATCTGGTTGTTCTTGACCCCTTTCCTTCAGTTCTTTCAACTCTTTTTCCAACTCAATCTACATTGTTTCAAATGATATTTTCCTTTTCGGCCCAAAGCTCTGTATCTTTCTCCCATTGTTTGTCTTTTTCTTTATATTTAAGCAATCTAGCCTTGAAATTGATCAGTTCGGTGTTTAAGGATTCCTTTTCTTTCTCAATTTCGGTGAATTCAGAGGTTTGTATGAGCCAGGTAGCTAGGATATCTAACTTCCTCTTTAACAATTGAATTGCAATCTCCTTCTCCTTCAGTAATTTTTGTGTGGAAGCGCCTTTATCCTCATGGATGTCAACTACCAGTAGATCCACCTGAATCTTTTTGATCTAGGCTTGATGTTCCCTATTTTCTACCTTCTCCTTTTGGAGCAAGTCTTCAACCCTTTTCTTGTTAGATTGTAATTTAGATATCTGCAGTGTATCCTGGAGAAAATCAGTGTAAATGATGTCACCTATTTCTTTGTGTAAGTGAATTACATCAGTTTTAGGGGCCTTCTTCAGATCCAACTTCATCTCAGCCACTTTTTTTCCTTTAATTACAGCCAAGTTCAACGTGCCTCTGGCCTGGTCCCTGACAGTCACTAGGGACATATCCTGGTCGAGAAATTTTCTCACTTTGTGACACAGCTTCAATTTTTCATCAAAATCCTTTTCATCGTCATCTTTATAACTGTCCAGTAGCTCAGCTTTGGACTATTATTTATCTACAGATTCTTTAGGGACACTATTAAACATGTGGGCCTGAACTTCAAAAGTCAAACCTTTGAATTTCAGGGTTTTCCATTTTCCTTTAGCCTTTGCAATCTGTGCAAGCTTTCCATGTTCTTCAGTCTTTAGCTTCTTAGGCATTCTGGAAGTGTCTTCTTCATCCATGTCCATGGATTCTGGGAACTCTCTCTCCTTTCCTTCCTCAGAAAAGCTAGCCAAAGGGGTGACATGTGTGGATGTAGCAACAATGTTAGAGAGATCATGTTGAGGGGAAATAGTTATTGGTGCATAGGAGACCAAAGTTTCTAGAATATCTTCATTGTGGCTAGCCTCCCCGAGACACTCCATCCAATTTGCTTTTTTCACTAGTCCTCCACTTTGGTATGCTCAAATGAAATATTTTTATTAGCTTGCCTCCTATTGGAGATGATGTGGTGAGGATCATAGTTGATTTCATATTCCATGGAAAACCCTTTTTCTCTGAGAAAATTTTCAATCATCTGAAGGGATTATTTTTTTTTATGGTAAAAGGACCAACTTCCCATGGAAACTTTATATTTGAGGGTTTCCTGAAGCTTAGGAAATGCTCCTCTTCATCCATTAGCCTTTTTCTAATCAAATCCAGTGCAAACACCCTCAGTATCAGGAACATCGACGTGACATACGACCGATGAGTAAACCCATAGACCCTGATCACAGTCCTATCCTCAAAAGGGAACCAATTCCCCACTCTTCTTTCGGGGGACAAATGCAACATGTTTTTCACCTCTCATAAGACCCTGGGTAACCTCTTTTGGAAAAGGACTTCATACCCTGGGGCCATGAGGATATTCATGAACTTGAAATAATCTTTACACATATCTTGAAATAATCTTTACACATATCTTATGTTATAACCATCTCTAGAAGTTGCATTTTGTTTTCATTGAAGTTCAAAAACATCTTCATCGGGAAATAATGAAACCTAAAGTTTCTTGTTTGGAGGAAGTTAATCAGTTGGGAACGAAAGTTTTTGGCCAAAATCTCATCAATTTTAAGACAGGCGAAAGGCAAGGACTAAATCAATGGTTCGAGCACTACTTGACCGCTGGTAAGGGTGAAAATCAGACTCAATAAAGTTTTTGTGATGAATTTGTTTGTATCCATACCTAAAAACTGACTTGCCATTGTTATCAAGGACTATGTTTCTTTGTTGAATAGGTCGAAATCGATGGGAAAAGGATGAATTAACAACGGGATTTCTGGTTTCAAGCAGTTTTTGAGAAAAGCTTCTTTTTTCTCGGTTGAAGACCCTTGAAAACACTGTAGTATGTATTATTCTATGTATTCTCTAGAAATCTACGAAAACTTAGAGGATATTAGTAGAGCTCCCAGATACCAAGGGAAGTGATGGGACACAACAATTTAGACCTAGACGAATCCATCACTACACCCTTAGAAGGAGAGTAGTTATTTACGCACCATTCTACAAACTTAGGGAAACTAGGGGTTTGTTCAACAGAAAAGTAGAATAAATAAGAACTGAGCACCCCATGAATTTCAATTCCCTACTGCTGAAGAGCATTCAGTTTTCTCTTCACAGCTTCTACACTATCGTTCAGTAGGATAGTGTCGAAAACCACAGAGTCTTTATCTTCTACGAATTCTTTAGCATTATGAAACTCCAGACTCTAGGCCTCTGAATACTCTGTTCCTGCCATGAGAAACTAACTTAGCAGGGAAAAATATGTACCAAGTTAGTTGATAGCTTGGTTTGGATTTTTTTCCACGGTGGCACTTTCTGCATAGTTCGAAACCTTGCTTTTCGATGCTCCAGAAAAACAACTGGTCTAAATCCACATACTGGATTTTATACTATTTTATTCTCCTATCCAACCGCACATCTTTCCATCCAAATTGATCATTAGTCGTATATTTGAGACCTTTTAATCTGAGCCACTTAATCTTGATCAATGGTAACCCACATTGTCTTGTCTCCTCCATATAGCCCTTCACACACTTCTAATATGTGGAATTTGATCTCATCCATCGATCCAACCTGCCCTACCTTTCTACTGTCCAAGATTGAGGGACTACCAGTTTCCTCCAATTTTAACCAGGGTTCCTTCCACACAAATATGGCCAGCGAAATCATCTTCCATCATAGATATTTCTCCACATCAATCCCTACTGTCGAACATGTCCTCTCTTTATCTCGTTTCACAAACTTTGAAATGTTACCTCCCACGAGTGCTTTAGATCGGCAGAATTTACCTCCACCACTAATCTAATCCTTTCTTGATCTTGGTCATCAAAAATTGTCGACGATTAATTGATTTTACAAATTTGAACCACCATTTTTAATGGCGCACTAGAGATTTGTGGAATAGCTCCCCATTGTTGATATGACATAGCCATCTCCTTCCTCCGTCAAAATAAGTTCTTTATTACATCACCCTTATGATCTGAATTTATTCTTTCTTCTCACATGACCAACATAAGGGTAGATGGGGTTATTTATGACTCTAGGTATTTCACTTTCCTTCATCTGAGAGGCCATGGTCTTTTCGGGTTGGCATGTCCTTTCTGTCACCAAACTCTTGAATCCAGTTCTTCAAACCCTTTCTTTTCCCATATAAATTCTTCGAGCTTCCCTAAGGTCCCTTGGAATAAAATTTTGTATTTCTTACTTCTTCTTCCTTGGATCCAAACCCTCCCATATACGTAGCACAAACTAGGTGCTAACAAGTGGCTCCATCTAGGGATGTTATCCTCTTTGTGAGGTAACAAAGAACCCATAGACCAGGTGTCGAATCCATTAGGCGATCGCCCTTACTTTGGACTTCAAAAATATGTCATTGTTGCTTTATATTGTAAACCAAAACAAAGAAAAAGGAACAGGTTCGCCCTTCTAGATCTTATGGGCTTCTCCTCGAGCTTCAAATATTTTCTAGGGTCAGCATTTTATTCCTCTAAAACAAACAAATATATACATCTATGGTATAGGTTTTTACCTCTCCCTTTCAGGTTAGGTAGTGCTTGAGAAACTTTCCATTCATAGGGCCTCCTTCCAACAGTGACCCATCTTGATGTTGCATATTGAAAGCATTTTCTCCTCTCTATACCACCACGATATAAGGACCTACCCATAGGTGGTCAAACTTCTTGTGTTTCCCTTTTTCTTCATGGGGTTCATCCCATTTCAATACCAAGTCATCAATAAAGAAATTTTCTTCTTTAACCTTCCTATCAAAAGTATTCTTCATTTTCTCTTGGTGTATCTGCACTGAATTAGAAGCTTTGTCTCTTAGTCCATTCAATTCTATGATCTAATTTATCCTTCTCTACACATGGTTGGGTTTACTCTGTTGTTCATGCAACAACCTCATTACTGGAAATCATAAAGATTCTAGGAAGACTACTTCAAATCCATATATTAACTGGAATGGTGACATCTTGGTTTCCCTTTTGGTGTTGATCCTATCAACCCATAAGGCATATTTCAACTTCATATGCCAGGCTCTCTTGTTGTCTTCTAACAACTTCTTGATGATCCTCACCAGGATTTTGTTTGAATATTCTGCTAGCGTGTTTCCTTGTAGGTAATAGGAGGTAGAATGGTTGAGGTTGATATGGTACTTATGGCAAAAGTTAACCATATTATTATATTTAAAATATGTTGCATTATCAGTCATTATTCTCCTTGGGCATCCAAACCGAGCCAAATTTTTTTCTTCCATAAAACCCATAATCACCTCATCGGTAGCCCTCCTAGTAGATATTGCCTCAAACCATTTGGTAAAGTAGTATGTAGCCATGAAAATCCATCTATGTTGTCCAGAAGGGTTTGGATTCATCTCTTCGATAAATTCCAACCCCCACTATTGGAAAGGTGCTTCTACATATATGGGGTTAAGAGGAAGTGAAACAAGTTTTGTTTTACCCTCAAAAACTTCGCAGTGGTGGCACTTGGTTATTTCTTTGTAAACATCAGAAAATAACGAGGGCCAATAGAAACCAGCTCTTAAAATTTTGTTTGTTATGAATTCCAAGAATGGTACCCCCTGCAATCTCCCTTATGAAATTATTCTATAGTTTGTTGGGCTTTGTCCTCCAGAAGACAGTTTAACACGATACCTCCCCGGTCCTTCCAATACAGATACTTACTCAAAATACAAAACTTGGCCGAATTTAACATTACTAACCTTGCCCTTGTTTTGCTCAACCCTGCAGGTGCTTGTACATTTTGCAACACATATACAATGTCAGAATACTAGGGGTATGTGGAGAAATTTTGCATTACCTGTTCCCCTACGTCCAATTGGTGTGCATGATTGGTTAGGAAATTTAATTGCAAAGAATAATAATTGGAGTTTGTCATCATTTTTTCCATCCCCTGGCCCTTAACCATCTTAGTGGGTTTGATCTCAATGTCATATTCTAATAACAACAATCCATTTCACTCTTTTTCCTTCTAGATCAGGTTGCATGAGGATACCTTCCATAACATTGTTGGGAACATAAGTGATGATGTGGGAATGAAGAACATAGACTCTTAAATCCTTTAGCATTTTTATTAGGGCGCATGCCTGCTTTTCCATTATGTCATACTTTAACTCCCCGTCTCTTAATACCTTGCTAAAGAATGCTATAGGCTGCTCAGCATTTTGATCATTCTTCTGTAACAAAACTCCGAAAATAGTGTGATAAAATGCATAAGAAAAGATTAAGAAGCATTTTTCTGAAATTTGGACTTACCAGGACAAGGGCTTCTGTAAGGTGCCATGTTATATCCCTGAAATTTGCTCTTGCATCTGGTTTCTATTTAATTTCATGGTCTTTTTTCAACATTTTGGTAATATTCATTAGTATTTCATCAAAGCTAGGGATGAACCTTCTTAGAAAATTAACCTTCCCAATTAAATATTGTACTTCCTTTTTGCTTCTCAGATCTTCGGCCTTCTGGATGGCCTTGATCCTCTCCGAGTCTATCTTTATACCGTATTTTGAGATGATATGTCCCAAAAAAATTTGTTCTTCTAACCTGAAGTTTGATTTATGGGGGTTCAATGATATCCCATACCTTCTACATTTTAGGAAGACCTTTTCCAAATGTTGGATGTGTTCCCTATCATACCTAGAGTACACAGTAATATCATCCATATAGACCACCAAAAATTTGTCGTGTTCCTCTGCAAAGGCTATATCCATGGTGCGTTGGAACGTGGCCCCGACGTTTAGAGGCCAAAGGGAATATTAACATACAAAAAAGTACCCCATAGCATAGTGAAAGCAATTTTCTCTTGATCTTCAGGAAACACCTTCACTTGGTTTTACCCTAAAAAACCATCCATGGGGGAAATCCTTTCAGATCCCACAATTGTCTGCAAAATGTGTTCCATCTTGGGAAAATGATAGTTTTCTTTCAAGGAAACCCTATTGAGATTCCTAAAATCTATGCAAATACGGATTTCGTCATTCTTCTTTCTAATAAGAACCACATTCGCGACCCACTTGGAAAACCTCAAGGTTATGATGATCTTGGCGTTGAACAACTTTCTCATTTCTTTCTTGATGATGGGAAACAAATTTGAGTTAGCTCTCCTCAATTTCTATTTAAAAGGATTCTCACCTAGATTTATGAGGATGGTATGTTGTATAGTGGAGGTATCATATTATTTAAGATCTTCATAACTCCATGCAGAGACATATGTATACTTTTTCATCAAATTAACGTAATCTTCCTTCACTTTGGAGGGAAAATTATTTGGAAGTATTATGATCTTTGGGTGGTATTTGGTCCCTATATTCTTATCTTCGACGGCATCATCTACAAGTTTCATCTTTGGATCCTTAGCTTCATCATTTTGGTCAAACAATTTCTACAGGGGAATCAGGCGTCTAGGAATATTATTACCTTTCAATTTCACTATACCTTTCCCTCCTAGGAAGTCCTTGTATTTCCCACTTTTAGCAATCCCTTCTTCACTTCCCTTGGTGTCTTGAAAACTTTCAAGATGGTTTTTTTAGTTATCCACCTCACTATTCTCAAAATCATCTAATAACTCCAAAAATCTCTTGATCTGCATATCATCCTTGAATACCTGCCAGTATCTGTAGTTTTTAGGTATAGAGGGTATGTTTCTGATGTCAACCTTACAGTCTTTACGTCCGGCAACTAGATCTTTGAATTTGTAGGCAACAATTGCCAATAAATCAGCCATCATATTTTCACATCTGGGAACTGCTCTGATTGTATGCTCGGTAAAATAATTGTCGAACATATCCCACAGTTCATTTCTATAGGCTCTCATTTTGGGATGCCTAGTCTGATAGTTGTCATTTACCTAATTTATGACCAATTATGAGTCCCCTATGATTTGTATCCTTCTGGTCCCCTTATATTTCAAAGCATGCAGCCCTAACAAGAAAGATTCATACTCTACCACATTGTTAGTACATTCAAAGTTTAACTTATAATATAGACTTTCGAAGTCCTTGATGGGGGAAACAATATACACACCTGTGCCAGCTTCGAATTTAGTGACTGATCTGTCGAGGTACAAGGTCCAGAGACCTTCTTATTTTTTCTTCATCTCTAAAGCATGTTTCCTCCTCGCAGATTCTCCTTGTTCCTCCTCGATAGGCGCTGAAATTTCAAGGTCACAGTGGGAAACGTCATTGAAGAAAATAGAGGATCCCAAGTAAGTATAGACAACGTATATAGCATGAGCATCTGGCTTGTCTTTGCTACTAACCACGTACGGGGATCTTTTCTCATTGTACAATCTCTTACTCCCTTCAGCCATGGGATTAGTAGCATAAGACATGTCCATTTGTAAACTCCCCTTTAATTTGGATGTCTAGGATCTAGACAGCAACACACAGAACTTTAGAGGAATGTCTTCTATGACGACATCCATTACCATAGTTTTGGAGGGAAATCCTGTCAAAGTTACTACCATATCCTTAATCAATCCAAGAAATTTTATCTTTCTAGAATCAAAAGAGTATAAATATTTGTAGGTTCTAATAACTTCTAACCCTAGACTCTCTACCACCCCTTTGGAAATTAGATTATGGGACACGCCTGAATCCAACATAGCGTTGTGCACAACCATATCATGCACGTTCAGGCTCAGGTAAAAAGGCGGAACCTCTCCTTCATCTCCATTTTCAAGTTTGGACCCAAAGCTAATAGTAGGAGCATCATCATTCGCCTTTAAGATGTCGAGTTGAAACTCTCCTTGACTCATAACCATCCCTGTTATCTTATCTCTTTGTTCTCTATTCCTTAGAAACTCATTGAAGGGAATGGATATGTTTACCTTTGAAAATTCTGTCTGTAGGTTGAAAGTGGATGTGGCCCTTTCTGTATCCACTGGTGCTGGTGGCCTAATTTCCTTTGTGTTTTCAACCTTATTTGCATGTTCTTTACATGAAACCTACTCCTTTGGTTTTTCTTTATTCTTATCAGTGTTTTGTATACTTCTAGAGGGCTAATTCAGGTTTAGCCTTCCTTTATTAAGAATGACGTAACTACTTCTCAATTGAATTTTCTTATGAAACTCATCTATAGCATGCAGATACCCCCTCTAGTACTATTCTGATTCTTCTTCAAAACCCTTCAGATCCTCTTCTTGAGCATACAAGTTATGCTCTATTTTAGTGAGGTATATATTAGATTCTACATCCCCAAAATGATGGATCTACTCTTCATCTGGTTCCTCTTCACCTTCACCGTCAACATAGTTTTCAGGAAAAGGCGGTTTCATTTGCTGGTCCTTTAGGTTTATGGTATTCCTTGAATCCCTCTGTCTAATCTGTGAGGGTTGAGGGGGGTTAGGTCTTCTAAAGTTTGGGTTCCTGATCAGGGGCTCATTTTTCTCCCTATTCAGTGATCCCCTATCCACAACCAACTTATCCATCAACTTCTCTATCGTCTTTAACTTCATTTCAAACTTCACATCGTTAGTGGAAGCATTGGAGGTAGAAGATCCATATTCTCTTGTTTTCCTCACCTCCATGTTTTGCTCGATCTTCCCACTCGCCATAATGTTAGCTTCCACTTCTAGGGTGTCTTGGAACATGGTAGGAATATTTAAAGACTTTCTCTCCCTCAACAACAAAGCAAAGTCACTATCAAAAGCATCGATGTAATGGAGCTTTGCAACACCTATTAGTGGCTTAATGTCTGAAGGGATATAATTGTACACCCTCATAAGCCTACTAGAAAATTCACGAATGGACTCGAAACCCCCTTTTTTCAGGCCATTATACTGATAAAGGACTTGTAGAGGGCTCATCTTATCATCCCATCTTTCCAGAAATTCAGTCTAGAAAGCGGTGAACGTACGAATGGACCCAACAGGTAGATATTTGAACCATTTCTTGGCCTCTGTTGATAGGCTCAACACAAACAACCTCATTTTCACATCGTCATCATCTATCAGCTCTAGGTCCATAAAATCAATGAATCTATCAACATGTTGTCTAGATGTGAAATTTCCCTCTCCATCATAGAAGGGGATTTTCTGGTCATAGCCTTGGGGAGGATCATGCAATGTAATAGGTAGAACCAACGGGGAAAATATGGAAGCCATGGGCCTAGGTATGTTCGGGACTATAGGAGGAACTTGGAAATCTGGGGGGTTTTGAAACACCAGGGGGGTATAAGGTTGAAAGTTTTGAAAAACAGGGTTTCTAGAGATTTGAAGGTTCTGCTGAAGAGAGTCCAGTAGATATGATTCTAACCTACCAGGATTCAATTTTTTGTTCTTCAAATATGAATCTGACTTAGTCTTCAGCAAGGATATTTCAAAGTAAGTTCCCTCTACAAAATCTTGAACACTACAGAATTATTGAGTAGTTTTCAAACCGAGGAATAGCTAGCTAGTCCTTTCAATTATTTCTAAACAACTTGTTAGGGTTATCCAGGATTTCTAAATTTTAGTGTCAAGATTACCTCTTATATGCAGCCATCGGGAAGCCAAGATGTCTTTTGTAGAAAGCTCAGAACCAATGTGGAGTAGCCATGGAAAATATAAAACCTTATTCAATTGCATGGGCTTCTGTTTTCCTATAGAAACCTCTTATCTTCCAAATCTTTGTCATTTTTCCCAGGGACAATTCATGCTTCTTCATCCCTAGAAATGGAGCCAATTTGTTAGCACTCAAAATCGTGCCCAAGGTTGCGAAAAGGAGGACCCCGAGGTAATCATAGAACCGCTTTAGGAAAGGGAGTTGGATTCCCCATTTCCAAAGAGGGATCTCTCGCAAGATATTTATCAAGGCCAGATATGTTGTCACAGAATGGGATTTAGAAATTGATGGTTGAAAAAAGGTAAATATGTATTGGGATATGGAGTCACAATTACCAAGAAACACAGAGCAGTTACCACAAGAAATGTTTGCAAGAGAAAGGTATTACTTTGTTTACAGTCGATATGTTTTGGGTCTGGTGGAAAAGGAAGAAAGATGACAATCCATCATTGCAAAGCACCGAAAAGATGAATTCTACGCCAATTTTGCAACAAACATTTGGTGAATGTCTAAAACAACAGCCATAGCATAAACATATGAATTCTGAACCATTATGCATTATTCAAAGACATGAAGAAAACATAATGGAAAGAATAACAGGAAAAACATGCACATAAAGAAAGAATATTACAGACTGTAATTGAGATATACACATGAATTCTTTCATTCAAAGGCTGACATTTGGCTTTGTAACTTGTATTAAAGAAAATCAAAATTACATAAACAAAAAATCTTATAGGTTCCAACCCTTTTTTCCTCAATAGAGGGTATACTTATAGTTTTTTGGGCCCCTGAGACCAACCTAGAAACGGGGCCAAAATCAGTTACAAATTCAGCAACAAACTTATAACAAATTGTAGCGTGGCATTTTCTCCATGATTTATACCAAATAGAAAGTGATGGGGATAACACGCATGCTGGGCTTAGAGCAGCAAATCACCCTTGGAAGCCATCCTTGCTTGATCTTCTTACACACATGTCTTCGATTTCGCTTACAGCTTGAGCACGTCCTTACTGGTGCAGCTTGTATTTGGTTTTACCATAATTCTCAGTTACCTTCGACTAGTTAGCAATTGGAATTTCCAACTTGATCATTTCTTATGCCAACACACTAAGTTCCAATTTTTCAGGGTAGGAAGGTGACGAAAATTTGGTGCATGGAGCTCTGAAATCAAACAACAATTCAAATTCCCTAGACAACTTGTCAAACACAGTTTTTCCTGAAAGGGATTGTTGTACCATATGGTCAAATTTCCTATGGTATTGTCTACAATCAATTAACTTGTCATGATATTCTTTCTGGGACAATATTGGCCCACTCTCTTCCCAGAATTTGGGAATACCCCTTTTGACCAAGGGAGTTAAAAGTAGAACAAATTCCTTGACCTGATTGTGCATAAAATTCCACTTTGCTTCGACTCTTCAAATGACGATATTTATTGACTACTTTCCTCACCCATGTGATGACCAAAATACTTGTCTTGGATATTCCACTGTCTGATATCTCCTTTGGTCAATTTGTTTAGGAAATTAATTGCAATCTCGGTTGTATCCATGGGTCTTTTGTTCAAATTTTGTTTTTCCATCTAAACATATTTTTTGGCTGCTTGTGTAGTACTGTCTTTATCTTTAATAAAATCCAAATAGGGTCGTAGCTTGTTGATTTCTGTTATCATCACATCCGAGATAAGGTGTTTTTCCCCTTGTAGGGATGCCTTTCCTGAAACCTGGTTTGTTAGTTTGTTTTTCTTCTCCATTAATTCTCTACAATGGTCTTTCAACGCCTTTCTCGTTTTTTGCTTGATCTCAGCCATATTCTCCAAAACTTCATTTTTTTTTCTCGGACCAGTGATTTCTAGAGCCTTAATACTCACTTGAGACATGGCCTGAGACAGAGAGTCTGCACCAGATATCACAGAGGATGGAATCACTAAAACTAGCTGTCCTTCACCACTTTCCTTCATTTCTTTCAACTCTTTTTCCCACTCATCCTAGTTTGTTTCAAAGGATTTTTGCTTTTCATCCCAAAGCTCTGTATCTTTCTCCCATTGTTTGTCTTTTTCTTCATATTTAAGCAATCTAGCCGTGAAATTGATTAGTTCAGTGTTTAAGGCTTCCTTTTCTTTCTCAATTTTGGTCATTTCAAAGGTTTGTATGAGTCGGGTAGTTAGAATATCCAACTTCCTCTTTAACAATTGAATTTCACTCTCCTTCTCCTTTGATAATTTTTGTGTGGAAGCACCGTTTTCCTCATGGTTGTCATCTACCAATAAATCCACCTGAATCTTTTTGATCCGGGCTTGATGTGCCCTATTTTCTACCTTCTCCTTTCGGAGCAGGTATTCAGCCCTTTTATTTCCATATTATAATTTAGATATCTGCAGTGTAGCTTGGAGAAAATCAGTGCAAATGATGTCACCTATTTCTCTATGTAAGTGAATTACATCAATTTTAGGGACCTTCTTTGGATACACCTTCATCTCAACCACTTTATTTCCTATAATTACATCCAAGTTCAATGTGCCTCTGGCCTAGTCCCCGACAGTCACTAGGGACGTATCCTCGTCGGGAAACTTTCTCACTTTATCACACAACTTCAATTTTTCATCAAAAACATTTTCATTGGCATCTTTATAACTGTCCACTAACTTAGATTTAGAATTGTATTTATCTATAGATTCTTTAGGGACATGATTAAACGTGTACTCCTAAACTTCAAAAGTCGAACCTTTAACTTTCACGAATTTCCTTTTTCCTTTAGCCTTTGCAATCTGTGCAAGCTTTCCATGTTCTTCAGTCTTTAGCTTCTTGGGCATTCTTGCAATGTCTTCTTCATCCACATCCATGGCTTCTAGGCACTCTCTCTCGCAATGTCTAGGAGGAGGCTCGAGGGGGTCTTGTGGATTGCAGTGCTTCTACTAGTAGGGAGGATGAGGAGGATGTGGCTTTGACGGAAAAGGGGAAGAAGAAGAACAAGAAGGGTCCCAAGAAGAGTGGGGCCAAACAATAGGATGGGAAGAAGAAGGAACTGAGAACTATAAACTATTTTTCTTGTCACAAGATGGGACATTATGCTGGGAAGTGTCCGAATAAGAAGAAGAAGAAGCAGCAGCAAGCAACAACATCGACAAAGGTCGATGAATTCGTAGCTAGATTTCAAAGAGATTTTTCTCTTTGTACTGGGCATATTGATAGAGAGAGAGCATCTATTATCACCAGTGCCGATGTTGATAGAGAGAGGGAGTTCTCCTTGCTGACATAGAATTCCTACAGTGCATCTACCTCCATCACTTGGTATATTGATAGTGGAGCTTCGAGCCACATGACAGGTGCTCGAGAGATGTTTTCCAAGCTTTCACAGACATACAATGATGTGAAGGTGGTGTTAGGAGATTAATCAGCAGTCATAGCAGTTGGGCATGAGACAATTACCTTTCAGAGGGAGTCCATGAGTCCCATGGTGTTGAGAGATGTATTGTGTGTACCTAGGCTGAAAAAAGAACTTGGTTTCAGTTTCCATGATTGAGGATCGGGGTATTGGGGTGTCCTTCCTAGATGGACATGTGCGTGTGTTTCCCGAGACTACAGGACCATCTACTTCATTTGTCATTGGAGTTAGGTGCGGGAAACTGTACAAACTCTTATTTAGGCCTCAGCATGCCTTGGCACATAGCAGTGGCAGTGAGCTTTGGCATAGGAGGATGGTTCACTTGCGTCATCCAGCTTTGGGGTTGTTGAGACATATGGTTACAGGTTTAACTAAGTTCATCACAGAGCATAGTGATGTGTGCAGGGGGTGTGCTTTGGGAAAGTACACCAAGGCTGCTTTTCCTAGTAGTGATAGCAGGTCAGCAGGGATTCTTGACCGGATACATTCAGATTTGTGTCGACCGATGTTATATGTTTCCTTGAGAGGATATGAGTACTATGTGACATTCATCTATGATCATTCCAGGATACCTGGATCTACTTCCTGAAGAGAAAGAAATATGAGGAAGTATTGCAGAGGTTCCAAGAGTTCAAAACTCTTGTGCAGAACCAAACAGGGAGAAAGATACGGGTTCTCAGATTGGATAACGGGGGTGAGTATACCTCCAAGGAGTTTGATGGATATTGCAGAGAGGAGGGTATCAGGAGGCAATTGACAGTTCCATACACTCAAGAGAAGAACGTAGTAGTGGAAAGGAAGAACATGTCTATTGTTGGAGCAGCCAGAGCTATGTTACATGACCAGTCACTTCCTTTCTTCCTTTGGGATGAGGCATGCAACACAACTGTATATCTTCAGAACAGGAGTTCCCATCGTGTCGTGGGGAACATGACACCTAAGGATTGTTTCATAGGCAAGAAGCACGAGGTCAGCCATTTTCGCATATTTGGTAGTTTGAATTACTCTCATGTCCCTTCTGAGAAGAGGACAAAATTGGACCCCACCATAGAGAAGCGAATCTTTGTGGGCTATGATGAGACTTTGAAGGCCTTCCATATTTACCTTCCTTCTCAGAGGAATTTTGTTGTGAGAAGGGATGTGAAGTTTGAGGAGGAGCGTGCTTTTAGGAAGTCTAGAGAGTTGGAGTAGGGGGAGTAGCAAGTTATTGCACCTCGGGTTGTTTCATAGGTACTGTCAGTGCAATAGATAGGTTCACAAGTTTTTGGAGTTATAGGACCACACCGTATGAGAACAGGTTCATCAGGTTCAGTGGTTCAGCCAACTGGGTCTTCGAGGACAGGTTTTGGGTCTCAGATTATAGGTTCACCATACAGAGGATCAAGATCACAGAGTTCACCAGTTGTTGGTTCACAAGTTACTGGGGCTTCTACCTCTGGTAGCTCATCAGATGAGGACAGACCAGTGTGGGAGCAACCTTTAGGGAAGAAGAAGCCTAAGTGGCTTCAGGAGACCTTGAAGGAAGCTCAAGAGTTTGGGACACCCACGGAGCCAGTGAGGGCTATTAAGATGCCAAACAGATTGGGCATGGAATTCATGGCTATTTTACATGATTCAAAGCCTTCTACTTTTGAGGAGGCCTCCCAGCATCATGTTTGGCGAAATTCCATGATGGATGAGTACCAATCCATCATGAATAATGATGTATGGGATATAGTTACGAGACCTGAAGGGAAGTCAGTGGTGAATTCTCGTTGGATTTACAAGCTAAAGCATGTTGCGGATGGTAATGTGGAGAAGTAAAAGGCCAGGTTTGTAGCACAGTGGTTTTCACAGATTGATGGAGTGGATTATGATGAGACCTTTGCGTCGATTGCTTATTATACTTTGATCAGGGCTTTGATTTCCATTGCGGTGGAAATGGGTTGGAAGATCCATCAGATGGATGTGAAGACCACATTTCTCAATGGCATCATTCAGGAGGAGATTTATGTTGAGCAGCCTCAGGGCTTTGAGATTCATGAGAGAGAGACTCATGTTTGCGGGCTGAAGAAAGCCTTGTATGTGTTGAAGCAAGCTCCTAGAGCTTGGTACTCCAAGATTGATTCTTACTTGCAACGAATGGGGTTTCAGAAGAGTGAGGCAGATCTGAATCTCTATTTCATCATGGTTGGAGATGATCCGCTCATTCTTCTGTTATATGTGGATGACTTGTTTATCACAGGGGGAAAGAAACCCATTGCAGTTTGCATGAAAGATCTTGCTTCAGAGTACGAGATGACAGATATTGGGTTGATGCACTATTTTCTGGGATTGGAGGTTTGACAAGAGCCTAGACATATTTTCCTGGGATAGGGAAAGTATGTTGTTGATATTCTGAGGAGATTTAGGATGGAGGATTACAGGCTGATGTCGACACCGATGTTCACCAACTGGAAGAAGCTTCATGCTTTTGAGGGAGAGTTGGTGGATCCTACATTATACCGTTAGCTCATTGGTTAAGTGATGTATGTGGTCAACTCTCAGTCAGATTTGTGTTTCGCGGTGAACACTCTCAGTCAGTTCGTGGTTGAGCCTAGGAGAGTGCACTGGGTAGCCACAAAACATGTGTTGTGTTACCTTGCAGGGACAGTGGAGTATGGTCTGGACTATAGGAGGTCAGATGGGATCAGGTTGATTGGCTTTACAAATTCAGATTGGGTAGGTAGTGTGGTAGACCGGAAGAGCACTTCCAGATGTTGTTTCAGTTTGGGCTCGGCAGCAGTGTCGTGGTTCAATCGGAAGCAGAAGTCTGTTGCTTTGAGTTCTGCAGAGGCCGAGTATATGGAAACAAGTCAGGCCAGTTGTGAGGCAATGTGGCTTTGCAAGTTGCTGGTGAATTTATTTGGTCAGGAGGTGAGGCCTACAGTGATCTACTGTGACAATTAGAGCTGCATCCAGCTCTCCGAGAATCTAGTATTTCATGACCGGTCAAGGCATATTGCAATCAGGTACTATTTCATCCGATATTATGTTCAGAGAGGAGCAGTGACTGACTTTATAGTACATTTCCACTGATGAGCAAGTTGTAGATATTCTGACGAAATCTTTGGGGAAGGGCAAGTTTGTCTTCTTTAGAGACAAGTTGGGAGTGGTGCAAAACACCTTCCTTGGTAAGAGGGAGTGGTGATTTTTGTACCTAGGAAAGTGTTCCCCTAGGTGACTTTAGCCTTAGTCACTTAAAAAGGAGAAATTAAAGTGACCTTTGCATTAAATGACTTGAGATGAGCATTTAATGTGACTTTAGAGATTAAAGTCAAATTTTGATAAATTTAAGTGGGTGAGTAAATTTAATATTTATGAGATTTAAATGAGAGCATTTATTCTCATCCATTGATCTAGTCCAATCTTAGCCATTGGATTAGATGACTCCTCACCTACCTAGGGTTTAGACAAAAAGCAAGGGAAAATGCATTTTTATGCTTGAGATGAGAGTGAAGAGACTAGAGAGCAAGAGAGAGGCATAGAATTCGATGCGCCCATTTTCTGAAGAGTTTGTTGAGGGTGAGCATTTAATGAGTGGCACAGATTAGAGGAGAGGAGTTTGGAGGTAGATTCTCGTCACCAGTTATTTTATGAAGAGTTTGTTCAGGGTGAGCATTTAATGAGTGGCACAGATTCGAGGAGAGGAGTTTGGATAGTTTGTTGAGGGTGAGCATTTAATGAGTGGCACCTATTCGAGGAGAGGAGTTGGAGAGGATTTTGGAGGTAGATTCTTGGCACCAGTTTTGAGGAGAGTACATGCACAATTTTCGAGGTGGTATAACTGCATTTATTACAATCTGTACAACACGAGTTTCGAGGCAGTTCTGGCACAGTTTTCTAGGGCAGAGGTGTTTGAATTACAACAATGTGTTTATTTCAGTGTGAAGATTTATGTTATTTTAGCCTTTAAAATTTTCTAGTTTGGTTTTTTTTTTTTTTTTTTTGACTAGGGGAATCGGCAACTGGGGCTAGGCTGGTCCCAGTGGGATTGATCTAGTGACATCCAATTTAAAACAAGTGACTTTATAACAACGAAACCGCCACTGAGCCACACCCGTTGAGGGATTTTCTCGGTTGGTTGTTAAGCTGAGTTATATTTTAACATTTAAACTGGTTGTTGAAACTAAGTAAAAACACCTTCCACTGGTGAGAGAATTTTTCTATAAATTAAGCCAAACGTTACAGTTGGATGGATCCAATGAATGCCACAAATGGGGCCACCGCAAGGAGCAGATTCATTCAAGAACTTTTGATTTGATTTGATACTGAGTGATTAAATTTGGCTAATTTAATTGTGAGTGTTTGATACCAATTAAATTTGGCTAATTTAATTGTCAGTGTTTGACATGATTTGATTTGATACCGAGTGATTAAATTTGGCTAATTTAATTGTGAGTGTTTGATACCGATTAAATTTGGCTAATTTAATTGTTAGTGTTTGACATTATGAGTGGTTGATATTTTTGAATTTATTATAAAAAAAAAACATCTCCCAGTCCAGTGACTAATCGTATTATTGAGATGGTGAGCTCAAGATTGTCTTATAATGGAATTTATCCCATGGAATGAAGTTTATCATCCAAAGTGACAATTTCAAATGCAGTGAAGTTGTTTGAATTGCATGGCCCCAACATAAAACAAACACAATCTTTGTACACTGTACAGCTCCCTTTATGTGTTTATGATACGCAATCGTTAAATACACAATTAACAAAGTCCAACCACACACTTTCTACAATGCAATCTATAGCATCAATTACAGTGGCTCGTCGAGGACAATTACATAGTCTGTAAAATCAGCACTCAAATACTTAAAATCCAACATCTAAATTTTTCAATCCAACAACAAAAATCATATAGAAATAACAACTGATCGCGGTTTCAATTCCAGTAAAGATACAAATGCACATTAACGCATAGAGAGTTTCAAGAAATGAATGGCCGAGATCTGTAATGAAAAATCGGGATTGACGGCTTTCACGATTGATGAAGTAAATAACTCTTGGTTATGATAATAGTGTGGAGATTGGGATTGAACAGCTAGATAAATCGATCCCCGGACATCCTCTAAATCCCGCAATAACTAAAATGGCTTAAAAGGGAACTTCTGCAAATATGAGAAGATTTAACTTACTCCTGGTCTGCATATTAGATGCCTCTCTGTTTTAGATACATCTGGATAAAGATAGCGTTTCCTCACCAACTGTTCACCAAAAACGCCCCTTATAAAAGTGCAATTACTAGCTACAAGTAAAGTGCAATTTGTAAAGTGGTCAGCGCAATTATTCGCACAATTACAGGTAAAGTGCAATGACTAGCATAGCTGCAATTACTAGCATAGTGAAGTAGCGTGAACCTGATAGCTGCCACTTAGTTTTGTGAGATAATTGGCCCTTAAAAAATGCTAAACATTAAAGGGATTACTATTAATTTATGTTATACATTAAGCTAATCAATATAAACATAAAAAACTATTTAATTAAAAAAACTTTCAATTGAAATCAATTATAAATTTTTAGTGACCTATATTGTTACATTTTTATAACTGAAGCTTATTAAATCTTAGTCAAGATACATTTAAGCATAACAAGTTATAACGACCATGAAATGAATTTAGACAGTACACTTGTTACAGTAAAAAAAAGTCCACAATTTCGGATAATATCTAAAAGCCTATCAACATAACTAACCCATTCAATGATAACTAAGAAATCTAAAAAAACAACCCATATACTGTTGCCAATAATCTCCAAACAAAAATAGCTGAACAATATCTTTGCTAATGCAACATTTTTATTTGGAAGACAAAAACTTGACATGCCGTAGAGAACGCATTATCCGCAAACAGCAAAATTTAAATTAAAATGGCGTAGAGCAGTGATGATTCACAATTAATACACAAAATTGGCATATTAATGGCAGCTGTATGATCCTTGCTATGGCCGGCAGTTGATAAAGTCGGCTCCGAGAATGTGCACTTTGTCTACGACTGAATCGCGGGTTTCATAACGAAACGCCCAGTTACTAGTGATCACTGACTTACTTCAGAAGAGCACAATTCCCCCTCTATAAATAGATCCCCTGTAAAGCACAACTACAGAAATTCCCGACTGTAAATAGATGACCGTTTGGTTCGAACAAGGTTTTTGTAACGGCTTTTGTTATTATTAATTATAAAATATAAGGGTCAATTAAATTTGTTATTAAATAAGTCAAATTTTGTTACCAATTAGTTAAGGTGTAGGTATTTTTCTAAATATTACTTTTGTTTAAACCTTTTTAGGGTGAGTTAGTTGGGAGGACACCCAAAATTCAGTTATGTTAATGGTTGGTGTGACTTACGTAAGGTCCAATCTCCAAGGAGTGGGTTACAGTTTCTCTGTAAACAAATAATTATAAAATATAAGGGTTAGTTAAATTTGTTATTAAATAAGTTAAATTTCGGTAGCTCATTCAATTAAGGAGTGAAATCAAACAAATAATTATAAATATAAGGATTAGTTAAATTTGTTATTAAATAAGTTAAATTTCCGTAGCTCATTCAATTAAGGAGTGGATATCTTTAGAAAGACCACTCTATTCGAATCTTTTAGCTGGATTTTTTAGTGTCTCCTCTCAACTAAGACCTCGTGTTGAACGGGGGTTACTGGTTGCTATTTCTCAACCACGGAAATGATTTCTCAACCAAGGAAATGTTATCGCTGAAGTGGCTTGAGTGATAAACATTTTTTAACCCCCCAAAAATTGTTATTAAATTAAAAACTAGTAACTAGCTTTATATAAACTAATAATTAGTTTAGTAATGGTTAATTTGGTTTGGTTCTAGTGTTCCTAGGATTGAGTGTTATCATTTATGTACATGGCATGTTGAGATTATAATGAGTATATTGTTATAATAAATGTTAACTTTATGTTGACATGGTGGTGTGTCTTAGAGAATTTAGAGTTTACCTTGATGTCATTTTCCAAATAAAAAACGTTGTTTTACTTTCTACAAAAGAATATTTAAATAAATAAAATCATTTAATTAATAATATTATTAAAATTACAAAGCATAATAATATTAAACAAACCGAACTTTAATTTAGAAAATTTAAAAAGTTTAATTATCTTGAATTATCAAATATTTATTTGATTGAGATTATAGTGAGAATATTGTTACACAAATAGGTGTTTTTTTTAAGATTTTAGGGTGGATAAGCATGATTGCACAAGTATGAGACAAGTATACTCTCCAAATTGATTTTATGAGTAGTTACAAACTCAAAATAAACAATTATTATTTAGGGTTTACCCTTAGTGTCATCCTTAAAATAAAGGGAAGTGCTTAGTCATTTTTCGCTACAGAAGAAATAAATAAAAATCAAATAAAATAAAATCATTTAATTAATACAATTCTTTAGAAAGGCCAACATTGTTCAAACCTCTTAAGCGTGAGCTAGTTGGGAGGAGACACCCAAAAAATCAACTATATTAAAGGTTGGTGTGGCCCAGAGCGGGTGCTATTCACGGTGGGTTGAGATTTCTCAACCAATACTCGAAATGCACTAGTGATAGGCATTTCTTAACCAAAAAAAATGTTATTAAATAAAAAACTAGTCATTAGTTTATATATATATATAAAATGGTTAATTTGGTTTGGTTCTAGTTTTTGTGGGATTGAGTGTTACCATTTATATAAATTTATAAAAATGACATGTTGAGATTATAATGAGTATATTGTTATAATAAATTTTAACTTTATGTTGACATGGTTGTGTGCCTTGGAGAATTTAGACTTTACCTTGGGTGTCATTATCCAAATCAAAAACACTCTTTCACTCTCTACAAAATAAATAAATGATAAAATAAAATAAAATTATTTAATTAATAATATTATTAAAATTACAAGCCATGATAATATTAAGAAAATAACAATGATGATGATATTTATTGTCCATTAAAAACTAACTTTAATTTATGAAATTTAAAAATTTTAATTATCTTGAATTATCAAATAATTTTTTGATTGAGATTATAATGAGTATATTGTTACACAAATAGGTGTTTTTATTTGATTTTTTGGGTGGAAAAACACCTATACGTTTTCTAGATTCTAGATTGCACAAGTATAAGACAAGTGTACTATCCAAATTGATTTTATGGTAGTTGTTACAAATTCAAAATAAACAATTATATATATATAT
>LPNX010642654.1:29361-53203 GCA_001517045.1 Pseudotsuga menziesii
AATTCCAGGAGAAAAGGAGAATCGATAGAATAGATTTACAAAAACTTCCAATAGGGTTGGCATTCGTCTAAAACTTGTAAAAGAGTTTCTACTATTAGTTGTAACTAGGGAAGAGTAACCGCAAACGAACTGTTGATTCGAAAATATACAGAAAAACATGGAGAGAACACGAGAGATTATTGGGGTTTTCCTGAAGGCCCAACAAGATGGGTGACTGAAACACCTTCCATAGGTTGGGCACCCACACCAATAGAATCATGACAGTGACTGCATTGATTCATCCTTTCTAGCTTCATCACTTCGTCTTTGATGATATCCATCATTCCCATCGATTCTTTGAGATCTCTATCATGGTCATCAATGTGGGAGTCATGGTATCCAATCTAATTGGATGCGTACTCGATATCAGAAGCCATGAACTCTACATCAAATGCCATATTTCTATTGTCCTTAATTCCCACCTTTGGTATGGATTCTTATTAACCATCTGAACTATTGCACACCATAACAAGCTAAAAAATAAAAATGTTGGAATTAAATTGCACACTGAAAACTAATCCATGAACTACAAACTAAATTCAAATTTTCTTTATTGTAAACCAAATTCATATTGAAAACCCAAATAATTGATCTACTGCTGAAGATTGGAAGGGAACAAAATGATCTTGAGATGATCTTATTTATGTAAACTATTTGCACTTAAGCAGTAAAAAACTTTTTCTCAAATATAGGAAATTTCCAATATAACCAATCCAAAAGTTTCTTAATTAGTTGAACTTTGCTTCCAAATTTTTGCATAAGGAAGTCTAAAAATTTGAAAAGCACAAATAATAGGGATTTAAACTTGCTCGTGCTTATAACTTTGAAGTGCTTTCCTAATAAGGTCAAAGATGTTAATCCCATGATTTCATTTCAACTCCAAATAGATGGCCACATGATCATAAAAATCACAAGAAGATGGAGTTTTATAGATGGTAAATACCTCATCTTTTATTTTTTTAATAGCTTTTCCATGTGTGATCTTCGTTTCATTGATGACATCAAACTTCTTTTCTTGAACTGCTAGAAATGGAGAAGAAGGAAATTGAAAATTACCTCCTTTGTCTTTGAAATCTTGAACTGATCCAACTACGTTTTCTTTAATTTATCCTTCATATTATAGTTTGAGAATATAAAACATAGGCTTGTTGTTTTCCGAAGACTGCTACTCAAAAATACACTTTGTGGATTGATTTGGTAATGCAACATCATCACTATGGCTTCCTTCATCGTTGTCATACACAATTTTGTTGATGAATATTTTGTATATGGTGATTCAAAAGGTTGATCTTCCAAATCCTCTGGGTATTCATCATGTTTTGGCTGATTAAAAACATCATGAAGAGTATTTTCTTATCTCTCTGAACTTTCTGAAAGAGTCTGCGTATTTTCATCATTAAATAGATGATCTTCAAAAATTTCTAAAATTTGAACTTTAGTAACCTTCACTTCATGAGGATCTTGGAATAATGACAATGAATGAGCATCATGATATTCATCCTCAAAATTTTCATGATTAAAAATATGCTGAGGATCCTCTTGAACAATGGGTTGATCATCAAGAAACTTTGGCACAACAATTTCATCATTTGAAATTAAGTCAAGGACATCGATAATTTGATTGTGATCAATGTTATCTTTAGCATTTCCATGCAAATATTCATTTTGAATAGAAGAAATATTAAAAAATTCACATGAGTTTGAATCTTTCTCCATATTAGAAACAAACCTTCCATCCTCATAACAAGAAGAATCAACTATTGAATGTTGAATATAAGACTCAAATTCCTCGCACGAAATTTCAAAAATCTACATTCATTTGGAAAATGATTTCTATAATGATTATTAAATGTTGCGTGAAAATATTGAAAGGAATATATATTGGAGTGAGGAAGAGACCAATACCATTCATGAGCATCCCCGTCTAAGGAATACATGATAATCTTCATTAGGACATCCTCATGATGAATTCCCAACCAATACATAACTTCATGGAATTTCAAAAAATGTGTTTTTGGATTGTCATCCTTTTCCACTCTGAATTTGGGAAGGAAATATCCTCACTCATCCATGGTAGGTACTGCATTTGGAAATCCTAGAATAGCTGAAAAATTGAAAGCTGCAAACCTTTGAGCAAGAATGGAAGCCATTCAATCATTTGACATCTTAAAAATGTGGAGTTGCCACTGGATTCTTTGGAGTCACCCGGTGAACAAACATGCAATGAAACAAGTGTTGCAGAAAGGCAGGCCCCAAGGTAACAATAGAACCGCTTTAGGAAAGGGAGTTGGATTCCCCATTTCCAGAGAGGGATCTCTCTCAAGATATTTATCAAGGGAAGATATATTGTCACATAATGGGATTTAGTTATTGATGGTTGAAACAAGGTAAGAATGTATTGTTCTATGGAGTCACAATTACCAAGAAACACAAAGTCGTTAGCAATAGAAATGTTTGCAAAAGAAATTTAGAACTTCGGTTACAGTTGATATTTTTTGGGTCTGGTGGAAAAGGAAGAAAGATGGCAGTCCATCAATGCAGAGCACCAAAAAGATGAATTCTACATCAAATTTGGAAGAAACATTTGGTGAATTTCTAAAACAATATCCAGAGGATAAAAATATGAATTCTGAACCATTATACACTAGTCAAAGTCATGCAGAAAACATAGAGAAAAGAATAACAACAAAAACATGCACATATATAAAGAAGATTACAGACTGTAATTGAGAAATACACATGAATTCTTGCATTCAAAGGTCGACATTTGGATCTGTAAGTTGTATTAAAGCATATCAAAATTACATAAACAAAAAATCTTATGGGTTCCAACCCTTTTTTCCTCAGTAGAGGGTATACTTATAGTGTTTTGGGCCCTCGAGACCAACCTCAAAACAAGGCCAAAATCAGTTACAAATTCAACAACAAACTTATAACAAACTGTAGCATGGAATTTTCTCCACAATTTATACCAAATAGAAAGTGACGGGGATAACATGCATGTTGGGATTAGAGAAGCAAAGCACCCTCAGAATCCAGGCTCGCTTGATCTTCTTACACATATGTCTTCGATTTCCTCTTACGGATTGAGCACGTCCTTACTGGTGCAGCTTGTATTTGGTCTTCCCATAATTCTCAATTACCTTCCACTTTTCAGTAATTGGAATTTTCAACTTTATCATTTCTTCTTCCAACACACCGAGTTCCAAGTTTTCATGGTAGGAAGGTGCCATAAATTCGGTGCACACAACTCTGAAACCAAACAACAATTCGAATTCCCTAGACAACTTGTCAAACATAGTTTTTCCTGAAAGGGACTATTGTACCATATCGTCAAATTGCCTATGGTATCATCTACAATCGATTAAGTTGTCATGATATTATTTCTAGGATAAAATTGGCCCACTCTCTTCTAAGGAAGAAGGGAAGACCCCTTTTGACCAAAGGAGTAAAATGTAGAACAAATTATTTGACCTGATTGTGCATAAAATTCCACTTTGCTTCAACTGTCTTCAAATGACGATGTTTATTGACTACTTGATCCACGAGGATATTGGTGGCCACCCACTTATTCCTCTTATACCCCCACCATTGTTTCTTTCAGTTTTCCAGTTTCCTTAATTGTAGCACAATTTACTATTTTTGGCAGTTTTCGGGTCCTAAACTTTTAGAGGCATTTTGAGGCCCTAAACGATGTTTTTTTGGCATCGAATGGTTCGGAAAATATGAGTCTATTTTGGACTCAATATTTGTCATTTATGGATGTATTCCTTAAACATATCTTTCTAACGATATATCATGCACGTCAAACGGAGGTAGTATGCTAAAGTTACGAGCCCGAGAAATTGATGTACCAAGTTACCCAACGGGGCCCACATTAAGGTGTTTCACCTCCTAGGGTTAGGTTTTTGGATGTGTAGGGTTTCCATTGTTTCTCAATAATATATAGACCTTCGAGCCTCATTGTAACAGGGAATTCAAAGGCATGTATCCGCCACATCTCTTCTCAGAGATAAGCTACCAGCACTCTAGCCAGTTTATTTCCATTCTGTATGTAAACAAGTTTCAGTTATTGATTAATGAAATGAAGTGTTATTTCCACTGCATATTTGTTTCTATGATTATTTGTGTATTCTGTTGCATTCCTGCATAAATCCGGAATAGTGGTATCAGAGCAATCTGCTCTTTCTCGATCATTCTTTGCATGTCCCCAATGAGGGCGGGGTATAAAGAGTTAGGGCTTGACCTGGTTCAACCTTTGCAAGATCAGCCTCGCAAATCCCGACGGCCACCCATGGGGGGCGAAAAGAAAGATGAGGGCACAGAAGATCCTATCAAAATGTTGCTCGAGGAGGTCCTTGAAAAACAAAGGAATGTGATGATGGATAACTTCACCTAGATCCTTCAACGACTTCCCACTGGCAGTGCATCTGCATCTAGCAGCCACTTTGGAGGTGCAACCCCTTTTAAGGTACAAGTAAACTTCAAAATTCCCATATTTGATGGTCGAATAGATGCAGACGCCATAGATAAATGGTTGAATCTATTAGAAGGATATTTCTTGGTTCATGACTTTTCTGACCGAGAAAATATTACTTTTTCTCTACTCAAAGTCACCCCCCATGTCAAGGAATGGTGGGAAACCTACTATGAGAGAAAGGATGAGGAGGAACCCTCTCTGTTCTCGGTCATACCCACTTGGAATTCTTTTTGAGATGCCATAAAGGGACAATATTATTCAGTGGGGAGCTATGAGGACAAGGACATACAATGGACTATGCTGCGGAAGCAAAGAGATCAAGATGTGCATGAGCTAACGAATCTGTTCCATACCCTGCACACAAAGTTGGGTATCAAATATTCAGGAAATATTTGTTGCTGAAGTACTGTAGTTGTCTACACAAATACATTCAGGAGGAGATGGAGTTCCTCGAAATCTCCTCGTTTGGTACGGCACATCGGTACGCTACCAAAATTGAGCAAAAATTGAAACAAAAAAAGTGAGACTTTGGATCTACGAATCAGAATTAAGGGAAAGGTGCCCCCAAACCGCATAACCAAGGACACATCCAAGGCATGGAAACTCAATAAAACTTGCCAAAGTCGCAAGCAAAGGGCAACACTACAAAGCCGAAGAAAGAAGCGGGAAAGTGGTGCGATTTCCATAAGAGCCCCACTCACAACACAAGTGAGTGTCGAGCTAAGCAGTCACTAGTGGCTGAGATAAAGGCTTCTGAATCAGATGCATACTCTGACACTAAATCAAAACCCGAGAAGGAGAATGACAGAGGGAAGAAGATTATCGATGCATAGCCCAATGCCACTGTTGCCACCACAAAGATCCAAAAGGAAGAACTAGAAGATTCAGAGGAGGAGGAGTGTCTTTTCCACTCCCAGATGTGGGTAAAGGGTTCCCCGCTACAGTTCATTGTTGATAGTGGGAGCCAAAAGAACCTGATTTCAACAGAGGTCATGAAGCAGTTGGGTTTGCCGACCATAGCACACCCGCAACCGTACACCATCGGGTGGCTTCACCAAGGACGAGATCTCTATGTCATCCAGCAGTGTCGAATTCCCTACAGCATCAAGCCCTTCACCGATGAGGTATTATGTGATATTGCTCCTCTTTATGTTTGTGATGTATTATTAGGTCAACCATACTTATGGAAGAGACATGCTATGTATGAGTCCCAGCCTCGTGTTGTTATTATTATGTTGGGAAATAATTTGTATAGAATACCAGAGGTACCACCCCCTGCCACTATCTCTTTGGTTACTACAAAATAATGCAATAAGCTCATTTCCAAAACCGAGAAGTTTGTTTTCTTGATGATCCACCCTTAGGGCAAGAAGAAGATCGTTGCCAAAACCTCCAGACAAGGCCCCTCCACACGACAACAACAAATGGACAAGGACGTGGAGGAGTACCAGGACATATTCACCTAACCCACCAGGGTGCTTATCCACTGTCAAGTCAAGCACCCCATCGATCTGACCCTAGGTGCACCGCTACCCAATGGATCGATCTATCGTTGTTATGTTCTGGAGAATGATGAAATCAAGAGGCAAATTCACGAGCTGCTATAGAAGGGTCACATTCGACCAAGTTCATCGCCCTGTGGGAGCCCGATCATGTTGGTATAAAAGAAGGATGGGACTTGGAGACTCTGTATTGAGTATCGGGCACTGAACAAGATCACTGTCCTAAATAGGTATCTGATCCCATGGATTGATGACCTCCTGGACCAGCTTAAAGGGGCGAAATATTTTAGCAAGATCGACTTAAAGTCTAGGTATCACCAAGTACCGATCGAACCGACCGATGTGTGGAAGACTGCCTTCAAAGCTAAGGAGGTCCTTTTCGAATGGTTGGTCATGCATTTTGGGTTGACGAATGCTCCTGCAACCTTCATGAGACTAATGGATGACATCTTGCAGCCATTCACCAACTCATTTGTAGTAGTGTATTTGGATGACATCAGAATCTTCAGCCAGACTTGGGAAGAGTACCGCCACCACATCCGACAGGTCCTCCAAACATTGCAGCAGCACAAGTTGTGTGCCAAGTTGGACACGTGCACTTTGGCATGACCCATGTTCAGTATTTGGGATACATTATTGATGACTATGGGGTACATGTGGATCCAACCAAGATCCAAGTCATTCGGGATTGGCCTGCCCCAACTACTCTAACATAGTTTCGCAGCTTTCTAAGCCTTGCTAATTTCTACCCCAGGTTCGTGTTGGGATTCTCTCATATCACTTGGCCCTTGAGTCAAGTCACCAAAGGGGGAGTGAAAGAAAAATTCTTTTGGTCGGAAACTCAATAGAAGGCATTTGCAGAATTGAAACATCGCTTATGTTGTACCCCAGTGCTCACATTACCAAACTTGCAACAACCATTTGAGATCGAGACAGATGCCTCTGACTATGCTATTGGGTCAGCCCTTACTCAACAAGGGCATCAAGTGGCATATCACAGTGAGACACTGTCTGACATTGTCCGCAAATATCCCACTTCTGACAAAGAGATGCATTCCATTGTACAGGCTTGCCGACAATGGAAGCATTACATTTTGGGGAAGGAAACGATCATCCACATAGACCACCGACCCCTGAAATTCATGTAGACACAAGGGAAGTTACAGAACGATCGCCATCAGAAGTGGTCCATATATCTACAACGGTTTCATTTGAATATCAAGTACAAGAAGGGAAGCACCAATAATGTTACAGACTGCCTCAACCGACGACCGATCATGGCGATAATGACCGTGCTCAACTCTTGTGGGCACAAGACTTTTGATTGACCGCTTCTCTACAAGAGCGATCCAGAATTCAACCACACATACCATATACTCTTGGAGGGAAACCAAGTTCCAAAATTTCACCTCCAGGATGTACTACTCTGTCACATGAGACACATTTGTGTTCCTTCAAGCGAGCGTTCCAAGATGATTTGGGAAGCACACTACAATTGGGTCGCTGGGCATTTTGGGGTCGAGAAAATAGTGGTAGTACTGCAGAAGTATTTTTAGTGGCCGAACCTTCGACAGGACGTCAGGAATTACATCCGATCCTGCACTTCCTGCGCCATTGCCAAACCATCCATCAAGAAGAAAGGCCTCTATACTCTGTTTCCTACCCCTATTCGACCTTGGGAATCCATCTCCATGGATTACATGTCAGGCCTTTCTACTAAGCACAGCAATGACTGTGTGTTTGTGGTCGTTGACAGATTCTCAAAGATGGCCATAATGGCGTCCTGCAAGAAGAATATTACAGTACAAGCCACTGCTAAACTCTTCTTTGAACGTGTGTGGGTACACTTTAGGATCCCACAGACTATAATCTCAGACTGAGACAGGAGGTTCCTTAGTACATTCTGGTCTAGCCTATGGTCAATGCTAGACACCAAGCTCATAAAGTCCACATCTTTCCATCCCTAGACTGATGGCCAAACAGAGGTCGTCAACAAGATGATTGTGCACATTTTGTGCATGTACAACTCAAAGCATCCATGCACATGGGATGAGAGCCTCCCCTATGTACAACACAACTATAACCAGGCCCTCCACAGCTCAACCAACCACACCCCCTTTTAGGTGGGCTTGGGATTCCAGTCACTATGTCCCATTGACGTAGCCATGCCATTTGCAGCTACTCAGGCTGATTCATCTCATATCCAGTCTGAAGTTTCCAAGGCAAACAACTTCATTGAGTGCATTCAACACATTTTCTAACAAGTTCATGACATATTGGACATATCCAATGCTAAGTACAAGTAGTGACATGATCAACATCGGGTGCAACACAACTTCCAGGTGGGCGACAAAGTGTGGCTACATTTGCAGAAGGAGCGCCTCGCTGGATCCCACCGCAAGCTTCGTCCGCTCCGATATGGGCCATACACCATCACCAAGGCTATCGGGGACAATGCCTTCAAGATCAGTATTCCACCATTCCTTGGTCTACACCTTTGACCCTACTTTCCACCTCTACTGGACACATCAAACGTGGCAGAACAACTCACACCAATAGAGTTAAACCCCGACTACATGGAACAAGCCACAGCTGATCGGATTATGGACACATAGATCAAGAACACCCGCTAGCAGAATATCTAGCTATATCGAGTTGTCAAAGCAGTCCAACTCCTTCACCAAGGAAAGTGGCTCACTAGGGACCAAGTTCAATAGAAGTTTCCTCATCTCATGGAGGAACTCAACGCAATGGGGACCATTGCTTCCTAAGTGGGGAGGAATGATCCAGGAGTATATTGGCGGCCACCCACCTATTCCTCTTGGACCCCCACCATTGTTTCTTTCAGTTTTCTAGTTTCCTTAATTGTAGCACAATTTACTATTTTTAGCAGTTTTCGGGTCCTAAACTTTCGGAGCCGTTTTGAGGCCCTAAACGACATTTTTTGGGCATCGAATGGTTGGGTATATACGAGTCCATTTTGAACTTAATATTTTTTTTTTAAGGATGTAGTCCTTAAACAGATATTTCTAGCGATATATCATGCATGCCAAATGGAGGTAGTATGCTAAAGTTACGACCCCGGGAAATTGATGTACCAAGTTACCCAACGGGGCCCACATTAAGGTGTTTCACCTCCTAGGGTTAGGTTTTTGGATGTGTAGGGTTTCCATTATTTCTCAATAATATATAGGCCTTCGAGCCTCATTGTAATAGGGAGTTCATAGGCATGTAGCCGCCACATCTCTTTTCAGAGATAAGCTACCAGCACTCTAGCCAATTTATTTCCATTCTATATGTAAACAAGTTTTAGTTATTGATTAATGAAATGAAGTGTTATTATCACTGCATATTTGTTTCTATGGTTATTTATGTATTTTGTTGTGTTCCTGCATAATTCCAGATCACCACTTTCCTCACCCATGTGATGACCAAAACTCTGTCTTGGATATTCCACTGTGTGATATCTTCTTCAGTCAAATTGTTTAGGAAATTAATTGCATTCTCGACTGTATCCATGGGAATTTTGTTCAAATATTGTTTTTCCATCTGAACATATTTTTTGGCTGCTTGTGTAGTATTGTCTTTATCTCTAATAAAATCCAAATAGAGAAGTATCTTGGAGGCTTCTGTTATCATCACATCCCAGATAAGGTTTTTTGCTCCTTGTAGGGCTTTTTGGCCTGAAACTTGATTTGTTAGTTTGTTTTTCTTCTCCATCAATTCTCTACAATGGTCTTCCAATGCCTTTCTCATTTTTTCCTTTCTCTCATCCATATTCTCCAAATACCCATTTTTTTTTCTCAAATCAGTGATTTCTAGAGCCTTAATGCTCACTTGAGACAAGGCTTAAGACAGAGAGTTTGCACCAGCTATCTGGTTGTTCTTGACCCATTTCCTTCAGTTTTTTCAACTCTTTCTCCAAATCAATCTACATTGTTTCAAATGATATTTTCCTTTTCGGCCCAAAGCTCTGTATCTTTCTCCCATTGTTTGTCTTTTTCTTTATATTTAAGCAATCTAGCCTTGAAATTGATCAGTTCGGTGTTTAAGGATTCCTTTTCTTTCTCAATTTCGGTGAATTCAGAGGTTTGTATGAGCCAGGTAGCTAGGATATCCAACTTCCTCTTTAACAATTGAATTGCAATCTCCTTCTCCTTCAGTAATTTTTGTGTGGAAGCGCCTTTATCCTCATGGATGTCAACTACCAGTAGATCCACCTGAATCTTTTTGATCTAGGCTTGATGTTCCCTATTTTCTACCTTCTCCTTTTGGAGCAAGTCTTCAACCCTTTTCTTGTCAGATTGTAATTTAGATATATGCAGTGTATCCTGGAGCAAATCAGTGTAAATGATGTCACCTATTTCTTTGTGTAAGTGAATTACATCAGTTTTAGGGGCCTTCTTCGGATCCAACTTCATCTCAGCCACTTTGTTTCCTTTAATTACAGCCAAGTTCAACGTGCCTCTGGCCTGGTCCCTGAAAGTCACTAGGGACATATCCTGGTCGAGAAATTTTCTCACTTTGTGACACAGCTTCAATTTTTCATCAAAATCCTTTTCATCGTCATCTTTATAACTGTCCAGTAACTCAGCTTTGGACTATTAATTATCTACATATTCTTTAGGGACACTATTAAACATGTGGGCCTGAACTTCAAAAGTCAAACCTTTGAATTTCATGGTTTTCCGTTTTCCTTTAGCCTTTGCAATCTGTGCAAGCTTTCCATGTTCTTCAGTCTTTAGCTTCTTAGGCATTCTGGAAGTGTCTTCTTCATCCACGTCCATGGATTCTGGGAACTCTCTCTCCTTTCCTTCCTCAGACAAGATAGCCAAAGGGGCGACATGTGTGGATGTAGCAACAATGTTAGAGAGATCATGTTGAAGGGAAATAGTTATTGGTGCATAGGAGACCAAATTTTCTAGAATATCTTCATTGTGGCTATCCTCCCCGAGACACTCCATCCAATTTGCTTTTTTCACTAGTCCTCCACTTTGGTATGCTCAAATGAATTATTTTTATTAGCTTGCCTCCTATTGGAGATGATGTGGTGAGGATCATAGTTAATTTCATATTCCATGGAAAACCCTTTTTCTCTGAGAAAATTTTCAATCATCTGAAGGGATTATTTTTTTTTATGGTAAAAGGACCAACTTCCCATGGAAACTTTATATTTAAGGGTTTCCTGAAGCTTAGGAAATGCTCCTCTTCATCCATTAGCCTTTTTCTAATCAAATCCAGTGCAAACACCCTCAGTATCAGGAACGTCGACGGGACATACGACCGGTGAGTAAACCCATAGACCCTGATCACAGTCCTATCCTCAAAAGGGAACCAATTCCCCACTCTTCTTTCGGGGGACAAATGCAACATGTTTTTCACCTCTCATAAGACCCTCGGTAACCTCTTTTGGAAAAGGACTTCATACCCTGGGGCCATGAGGATATTTATGAACTTGAAATAATCTTTACACATATCTTGAAATAATCTTTACACATATCTTATGTTATAACCATCTCTAGAAGTTGCAGGTTGTTTTCATTGAAGTTCAAAAACATCTTCATCGAGAAATAATGAAACCTAAATTTTCTTGTCTGGAGGAAGTTAATCAATTGGGAACAAAAGTTTCTGGCCAAAATCTCATCAATTTTAAGACAGGCGAAAGGCAAGGACTAAATCAATGGTTCGAGCACTACTTGACCGGTGGTAAGGGTGAAAATCAGACTCAATAAAGTTTTTGTGATGAATTTTTTTGTATCCATACCTAAAAACTGACTTGCCATTGTTATCAAGGACTATGTTTCTTTGTTGAATAGGTAGAAATCGATGGGAAAAGGATGAATTAACAACGGGATTTCTGGTTTCAAGCAGTTTTTGAGAAAAGCTTCTTTTTTCTCGGCTGAAGACCCTTGAAAACACTGTAGTATGTATTATTCTATGTATTCTCTAGACATCTAGGAAAACTTAGAGGATATTAGTAGAGCATCTCAGATACCAAGGGAAGTGATGGAACACAACAATTTAACCTAGACGAATCCATCACTACACCCTTGGAAGGAGAGTAGTTATTTACGCACCATTCTACAAACTTAGGGAAACTAGGGGTTTGTTCAACAGAAAAGTAAAATAAATAAGAACTGAGCACCCCATGAATTTCAATTCCCTACTGCTGAAGAGCATTCAGTTTTCTCTTCACGGCTTCTACATTATCGTTTAGTAGGATAGTGTCGAAAACCACAGAGTCTTTATCTTCTACGGATACTTTAGCATTATGAAACTCCAGACTCTAGGCCTCTGAATACTCTGCTCCTGCCATGAGAAACTGACTTAGTAGGGAAAAATATGTACCAAGTTAGTTGATAGCTTGGTTTGGAATTTTTTCCACGGTGGCACTTTCTGCATAGTTCGAAACCTTGCTTTTTGATGCTCCAGAAAAACAACTAGTCTAAATCCACATACTAGATTTTATACTATTTTATTCTCCTATCCGACCGCACATCTTTCCATCCAAATTGATCATTAGTCGTATATTTGAGACCTTTTAATCTGAGCCACTTAATCTTGATCAATGGTAACCCACATTGTCTTGTCTCCTCCATATAGCCCTTCACACACTTCTAATATGTGGAATTTGATCCAATCCATCGATCCAACCTACCCTACCTTTCTACTATCCAAGATCGAGGGACTACCAGTTTCCTCCAATTTTAACCAGGGTTCCTTCCACACAAATATGGCCAGCGAAATCATCTTCCATCATAGATATTTCTCCACATCAATCCCTACTGTCAAACATGTCCTCTCTTTATCTCGTTTCACAAACTTTGAAATGTTACCTCCCACGAGCGCTTTAGATCGTTAGAATTTACCTCCACCACTAATCTAAGCCTTTCTTGATCTTGGTCATCAAAAAATGTCGACGATTAATTGATTTCACAAATTTGAACCACCATTTTTAATGGCGCACTAGAGATTTGTGGAATAGCTCCCCATTGTTGATATGACATAGCCATCTCCTGCCTCCGTCAAAATACATTCTTTATTACATCACCCTTATGATCTGAATTTCTTCTTTCTTCTCACATGACCAACATAAGGGTAGAGGGGGTTATTTATGACTCTAGGTATTTCACTTTCCTTCATCTGAGAGGCCATGGTCTTTGCGAGTTGGCATGTCCTTTCTGTCACCAAACTCTTGAATCCAGTTCTTCAAACCCTTTCTTTTCCCATATAAATTCTTCGAGCTTCCCTAAGGTCCCTTGGAATAAAATTTTGTAGTTCTTACTTCTTCTTCCTTGGATCCAAACCCTCCCATCTACGTAGCACAAACTAGGTGCTAACAAGTGTCTCCATCTAGGCATTTTATCCTCTTTGTGAGGTAACAAAGAACCCGTAGACCAGGTGTCGAATCCATTAGGCGATCGCCCTTACTTTGGACTTCAAAAATATGTCATTGTTGCTTTATATTGTAAACCAAAACAAAGAAAAAGGAATAGGTTCGCCCTTCTAGATCTTATGGGCTTCTCCTCGAGCTTCAAATATTTTCTGGGGTCAGCATTTTATTCCTCTAAAACAAACAAATATATACATCTATGGTATAGGTTGTTACCTCTCCCTTTCAGGTTAGGTAGTGCTTGAGAAACCTTCCATTCATAGGGCCTCCTTCCAACAGCGACCCATCTTGATGTTGCATATTGAAAGAATTTTCTCCTGTCTATACCACCACGATATAAGGACCTACCCATAGGTGGTCAAACTTCTCGTGTTTCCCTTTTTCTTCATCGGGTGCATCCCATTTCAATACCAAGTCATCAATAAATAAATTTTCTTCTTTAACCTTCCTATCAAAAGTATTCTTCATTTTCTCTTGGTGTATCTACACTGAATTATAAGCTTTGTCTCTTAGTTCATTCAATTCTATGATATGATTTATCCTTCTCTGCACATGGTTGGGTTTACTCTGTTGTTCATGCAACAACCTCATTACTGGAAATCATAAAGATTCTAGGAAGACTACTTCAACTCCATATATTAACCGGAATGGTGACATCTTGGTTTCCCTTTTGGTGTTGATCCTATCAACCCATAAGGCATATTTCAACTTCATATGCCAGGCTCTCTTGTTGTCTTCTAACAACGTCTTGATGATCCTCACCAGGATTTTGTTTGAATATTCTGCTAGTGTGTTTCCTTGTAGGTAATAGGAGGTAGAATGGTTGAGGTTGATATGGTACTTATGGAAAAAGTTAACCATATTATTATATTTAAAATATGTTGCATTATCAGTCACTATTCTCCTTGGGCATCCAAACCGAGCCAAATTTTTTTCTTCCATAAAACCCATAATCACCTCATCGGTAGCCCACCTAGTAGATATTGCCTCAAACCATTTGGTAAAGTAGTATGTAGCCATGAAAATACATCTATGTTGTCCATAAGGGTTTGGATTTATCTCTTCGATAAATTCCAACCCCCACTATTGGAAAGGTGCTTCTACATATATGGGGTTAAGAGGAAGTGAAACAAGTTTTGTTTTACCCTCAAAAACTTCGTAGTGGTGGCACTTGGTTATTTCTTTGTAAACATCAGAAAATAACGAGGGCCAATAGAAACCAGCTCTTAAAATTTTGTTTGTTATGAATTCCAAGAATGGTACCCCCTGCAATCTACCTTATGAAATTATTCTATAGTTTGTTGGGCTTCGTCCTCCAGAAGACAGTTTAACACGATACCTCCCGGGTCCTTCCAATACAGATACTTACTCCAAATACAAAACTTGGCTGAATTTAACATTACTAACCTTGCCCTTGTTTTGCTCAACCCTGCAGGTGCCTGTACATTTTGCAACACATATACAATGTCAGAATACTAGGGGTACGTGGAGAAATTTGGCATTGCCTGTTCCCCTACGTCCAATTGGTGTGCATGATTGGTTAGGAAATTTAATTGCAAAGAATAATAATTGGATTTTGTCATCATTTTTTCCATCCCCTGGCCCTTAACCATCTTAGTGGGTTTGATCTCAATGTCATATTCTAATAATAGCAATCCATTTCACTCTTTTTCCTTCTAGATCAGGTTGCATGAGGATACCTTCCATAACATTGTTGGGAACATAAGTGATGATGTGGGAATGAAGAACATAGACTCTTAAATCCTTTAGCATTTTTATTAGGGCGTATGCCTGCTTTTCCATTATGTCATACTTTAACTCCCCGTCTCTTAATACCTTGCTAAAGAATGCTATAGGCTGCTCAGCATTTTGATCATTCTTCTACAACAAAACTCCGGAAATAGTGTGGTCAAATGCATAAGAAAAGATTAAGAAGAATTTTTCTAGGGATGAACCTTCTTATAAAATTAACCTTCCCAATTAAATATTGTACTTCCTTTTTGCTTCTCGGATCTTTGGCCTTCTGGATGGACTTGATCCTCTCCAAGTCTATCTTTATACCATATTTCGAGATGATATGTCCCAAAAAATTTCGTTCTTCTAACCTGAAGTTTGATTTATGGGGGTTCAATGATATCCCATACCTTCTACATTTTAGGAAGACCTTTTCCAAATGTTGGATGTGTTCCCTATCATACCTAGAGTACACAGTAATATCATCCATATAGACCACCACAAATTTGTCGTGTTCCTCTGCAAAGGCTATATCCATGGTGCGTTGGAACGTGGCCTCGACCTTTAGAGGCCAAAGGGAATCTTAACATACAGAAAAATACCCCATAGCATAGTGAAAGCAATTTTCTCTTGATCTTCAAGAAACACCTTCACTTGGTTTTACCCTAAAAAACCATCCATGGGGGAAATCCTTTTAGATCCCACAATTGTCTGCAAAATGTGTTCCATCTTGGGAAAATGATAGTTGTCTTTCAAGGAAACCCTGTTGAGATTCCTAAAATCTATGCAAATACAGATTTCGTCATTCTTCTTTCTAATAAGAACCACATTCGCGACCCACTTGGAAAACCTCAAGGTTATGATGATCTTGGCGTTGAACAACTTTCTCATTTCTTTCTTGATGATGGGCAACAACTTTGAGTTAGCTCTCCTCAATTTCTATTTAAAAGGATTTTCGCCTAGATTTATGAGGATGGTATGTTGTATAGTGGAGGTATCATATTATTTAAGATCTTCATAACTCCATGCAAAGACATATGTATACTTTTTCATCAAATTAACGTAATCTTCCTTCACTTTGGCGGGAAAATTATTTGGAAGTATTATGATCTTTGGGTGGTATTTGGTCCCTATATTCTTATCTTCGACGGCATCATCTACAAGTTTCATCTTTGGATCCTTAGCTTCATCATTTTGGTCAAACAATTTCTACAGGGGAATCAGGCCTCTAGGAATATTATTACCTTTCAATTTCACTATACCTTTCCCTCCCAGGAAGTCCTTGTATTTCCCACTTTTAGCAAATCCCTTCTTCACTTCCCTTGGTGTCTTGAAAACTTTCAAGATGGTTTTTTTAGTTATCCACCTCACTATTCTCAAAATCATCTAATAACTCCAAAAATCTCTTGATCTGCATATCATCCTTGAATACCTGCCAGTATCTGTAGTTTTTAGGTATAGAGGGTATGTTTCTGATGTCAACCTTACAGTCTTTACGTCCAGCAACTAGATCTTTGAATTTGTAGGCAACAACTTCCAAGAAATCAGCCATCATATTTTCACATCTGGGAACTGCTCTGATTGTATGCTCGGTAAAATAATTGTCGAACATATCCCACAGTTCATTTCTATAGGCTCTCATTTTGGGATGCCTAGTCTGATAGTTGTCATTTACCTAATTTATGACCAATTCTGAGTCCCCTATGATTTGTATCCTTCTGGTCCCCTTATATTTCAAATCATGCAGCCCTAACAAGAAAGATTCATACTCTACCACATTGTTAGTACATTCAAAGTTTAACTTATAATATAGACTTTCAAAGTCCTTGATGGGGGAAACGATATACACACCTGTGCCAGCTTCGAATTTAGTGACTGATCTGTCAAGGTACAAGGTCCAGAGACCTTCTTCTTTTTTCTTCATATCTAAAGCATGTTTCCTCCTCGCAGATTCTCCTTGTTCCTCCTCGATAGGTGCTGAAATTTCAAGGTCACAGTGGGAAACGTTATTGAAGAAAATAGAGGATGCCAAGTTAGTATAGACAACATATATAGCATGAGCATCTGGCTTGTCTTTGCTACTAACCACATACGGGGATATTTTCTCATTGTACAATCTCTTACTCCCTTCAGCCATGGGAATAGTAGCATAAGACATGTCCATTTGTAAACTCCCCTTTAATTTGGATGTCTAGGATCTAGACAGCAACACACCGAACTTTAGAGGAATGTCTTCTATGACGACATCCATTACCATAGTTTTGGAGGGAAATCCTATCAAAGTTACTACCATATCCTTAATCAATCCAAGAAATTTTATCTTTCTAGAATCAAAAGAGTATAAATATTTGTAGGTTCTAATAACTTCTAACCCTAGACTCTCTACCACCCCTTTGGAAATTAGATTATGGGACGCACCTGAATCCAACATAGCGTTGTGCACAACCATATCATGCACATTCAAGCTCAGGTAAAAAGGCGGAACCTCTTCTTCATCTCCATTTTCAAGTTTGGACCCAAAGCTAATAGTAGGAGCATCATCATTCGCCTCTAAGATGTCGAGTTGAAACTCTCCTTGACTCATAACCATCCATGTTATCTTATCTCTTTGTTCTCTATTCCTTAGAAACTCATTGAAGGGAATGGATATGTTTACCTTTGAAATTTCTGTCTGTAGGTTGAAAGTGGATGTGGCCCTTTCTGTATCCACTGGTGCTGGTGGCCTAATTTCCTTTGTGTTTTCAACCTTATTTACATGTTCTTTACATGAAACCTACTCCTTTGGTTTTTCTTTATTCTTATCAGTGTTTTGTATACTTCTAGAGGGCTAATTCAGGTTTAGCCTTCCTTTATTAAGAATGACGTAACTACTTCTCAATTGAATTTTCTTATGAAACTCATCTATAGGATGCAGATACCCCCTCTAGTACTATTCTGATTCTTCTTCAAAACCCTTCAGATCCTCTTCTTGAGCATACAAGTTATGCTCTATTTTAGTGAGGTATATATTAGATTCTACATCCCCAAAATGATGGATCTGCTCTTCATCTGGTTCCTCTTCACCTTCACTGTCAACATAGTTTTCAGGAAAAGGCGGTTTCATTTGCTGGTCCTTTAGGTTTATGGTATTCCTTGAATCCCTCTGTCTAATTTGTGAGGGTTGAGGGGGGTTAGGTCTTCTAAAGTTTGGGTTCCTAATCAGGGGCTCATTTTTCTCCCTATTCAGTGATCCCCTATCCACAACCAACTTATCCATCAACTTCTCTATCGTCTTTAACTTCATTTCAAACTTCACATCGTTAGTGGAAGCATTGGAGGTAGAAGATCCATATTATCTTGTTTTCCTCACCTCCATGTTTTGCTCGATCTTCCCTCTCTCCATCATGTTAGCTTCCACTTCTAGGGTGTCTTGGAACATGGTAGGAATATTTAAAGACTTTCTCTCCCTCAACAACAAAGCAAAGTCACTATCAAAAGCATCGATGTAATGGAGCTTTGCAACACCTATTAGTGGCTTAATGTCCGAAGGGATATAATTGTACACCCTCATAAGCCTACTAGAAAATTCACGAATGGACTCAAAACCCCCTTTTTTCAGGCCATTATACTGATAAAGGACTTGTAGAGGGCTCATCTTATCATCCCATCTTTCCAGAAATTCAGTCTGGAAAGCGGTGAACGTACGAATGGACCCAACAGGTAGATATTTGAACCATTTCTTGGCCTCTCTCGATAGGATCAACACAAACAACCTCATTTTCACATCGTCATCATCTATCAGCTCTAGGTCCATAAAATCAATGAATCTATCAACATGTTGTCTAGATGTGAAATTTCCCTCTCCATCATAGAAGGGGATTTTCTGGTCATAGCCTTGGGGAGTATCATGCAATGTAATAGGTAGAACCAATGGGGAAAATATGGAAGCCATGGGCCTAGGTATGTTCGGGACTATAGGAGGAACTTGGAAATCTGGGGGGTTTTGAAACACCAGGGGGGTATAAGGTTGAAAGTTTTGAAAAACGGGGTTTCTAGAGCTTTGAAGGTTCTGCTGAAGAGAGTCCAGTAGATATGATTCTAACCTACCAGGATTCAATTTTTTGTTCTTCAAATATGAATCTGACTTGGTCTTCAGCAAGGATATTTCAAAGTAAGTTCCCTCTACAAAATCTTGAACACTACAGAATTCTTGAGTAGTTTTCAAACCGAGGAATAGCTAGCTAGTCCTTTCAATTATTTCTAAACAACTTGTTAGGGTTATCCAGGATTTCTAAATTTTAGTGTCAAGATTACCTCTTGTATGCATCCATCGGGAAGCCAAGATGTCTTTTGTAGAAAGCTCAGAACCAATGTGGAGTAGCCATGGAAAATATAAAATCTTATTCAATTGCATGGGCTTCTGTTTTCCCATAGAAACCTCTTATCTTTCAAATCTTTGTCATTTTTCCCAGGGACAATTCATGCTTCTTCATCCCTAGAAATGGAGCCAATTTGTTAGCACTCAAAATCGTGCCCAAGGTTGCGAAAATGAGGACCCCGAGGTAATCATAGAACCGCTTTAGGAAAGGGAGTTGGCTTCCCCATTTCCAAAGAGGGATCTCTCGCAAGATATTTATCAAGGCCAGATATGTTGTCACGGAATGGGATTTAGAAATTGATGGTTGAAAAAAGGTAAAGATGTATTGGGATATGGAGTCACAATTACCAAGAAACACAGAGCAGTTACCACAAGAAATGTTTGCAAGAGAAAGGTATTACTTTGTTTACAGTCTATATGTTTTGGGTCTGGTGGAAAAGGAAGAAAGATGACAATCCATCATTGCAGAGCACCTAAAAGATGAATTCTACGCCAATTTTGCAACAAACATTTGGTGAATGTCTAAAACAACAGCCATAGCATAAACATATGAATTTTGAACCATTATGCCTTATTCAAAGACATGAAGAAAACATAATGGAAATAATAACAGGAAAAACATGCACATAAAGAAAGAATATTACAGACTGTAATTGAGATATACACATGAATTATTTCATTCAAAGGCTGACATTTGGCTTTGTAACTTGTATTAAAGCAAATCAAAATTACATAAACAAAAAATCTTATAGGTTCCAACCCTTTTTTCCTCATTAGAGGGTATACTTATAGTTTTTTGGGCCCCTGAGACCAACCTAGAAGCGTGGCATTTTCTCCATGATTTATACCAAATAGAAAGTCATGGGGATAACACACATGCTGGGCTTAGAGCAGCAAATCACCCTTGGAAGCCATCCTTGCTTGATCTTCTTACACACATGTCTTCAATTCGCTTACAGCTTGAGCACGTCCTTACTGGTGCAGCTTGTATTTGGTTTTACCATAATTCTCAGTTACCTTCGACTACTTAGCAATTGGAATTTCCAACTTGATCATTTATTATGCCAACACACTAAGTTCCAATTTTTCAGGGTAGGAAGGTGATGAAAATTTGGTGCATGGAGCTCTGAAATCAAACAACAATTCGAATTCCCTAGACAACTTGTCAAACACAGTTTTTCCTGAAAGGGATTGTTGTACCATATGGTCAAATTTCCTATGGTATTGTCTACAATCAATTAACTTGTCATGATATTCTTTCTGGGACAATATTGGCCCACTCTCTTCCCAGAATTTGGGAAGACCCCTTTTGACCAAGGGAGTTAAAAGTAGAACAAATTCCTTGACCTGATTGTGCATAAAATTCCACTTTGCTTCGACTCTTCAAATGACGATATTTATTGACTACTTTCCTCACCCATGTGATGACCAAAATACTTGTCTTGGATATTCCACTGTCTGATATCTCCTTCGGTCAATTTGTTTAGGAAATTAATTGCAATCTCGGTTGTATCCATGGGTCTTTTGTTCAAATTTTGGTTTTCCATCTAAACATATTTTTTGGCTGCTTGTGTAGTACTGTATTTATCTTTAATAAAATCCAAATAGGGTCATAGCTTGTCGAATTCTGTTATCATCACATCCGAGATAAGGTGTTTTTCCCCTTGTAGGGATGCCTTTCCTGAAACCTGGTTTGTTAGTTTGTTTTTCTTCTCCATCAATTCTCTACAATGGTCTTTCAACGCCTTTCTCGTTTTTTGCTCAATCTCAGCCATATTCTCCAAAACTTCATTTTTTTTTCTTGAACCAGTGATTTCTAGAGCCTTAATACTCACTTGAGACATGGCCTGAGACAGAGAGTCTGCACTAGATATCATAGAGGATGGAATCACTAAAACTAGCTGTCCTTCACCACTTTCCTTCATTTCTTTCAACTTTTTTTCCCACTCATCCTGGTTTGTTTCAAAGGATTTTTTCTTTTCATCCCAAAGCTCTGTATATTTCTCCCATTGTTTGTCTTTTTCTTCATATTTAAGCAATCTAGCCTTGAAATTGATCAGTTCAGTGTTTAGGGCTTCCTTTTCTTTCTCAATTTTGGTCATTTCAAAGGTTTGTATGAGTCGGGTAGTTAGAATATCCAACTTCCTCTTTAACAATTGAATTTCACTCTCCTTCTCCTTTGATAATTTTTGTGTGGAAGCACCATTATCCTCATGGTTGTCATCTACCAATAGATCCACCTGAAGCTTTTTTATCCGGGCTTGATGTGCCCTATTTTCTACCTTCTCCTTTCGGAGCAGGTATTCAGCCCTTTTATTTCCATATTATAATTTTAGATATCTGCAGTGTAGCTTGGAGAAAATCAGTGTAAATGATGTCACCTATTTCTCTATGTAAGTGAATTACATCAATTTTAGGGACCTTCTTTGGATACACCTTCAACCTAGCCACTTTATTTCCTATAATTACATCCAAGTTCAATGTGCCTCTGGCCTAGTCCCCGACAGTCACTAGGGATGTATCCTCGTTGGGAAACTTTCTCACTTTATCACACAACTTCAATTTTTCATCAAAAACATTTTCATCAGCATCTTTATAACTGTCCACTAACTTAGATTTGGACTTGTATTTATCTATAGATTCTTTAGGGACATGATTAAACGTGTACTCCTGAACTTCAAAAGTCGAACCTTTAACTTTCACGAATTTTCTTTTTCCTTTAGCCTTTGCAATCTGTGCAAGCTTTCCATGTTCTTCAGTCTTTAGCTTCTTGGGCATTCTCGCAATGTCTTCTTCATCCACATCCATGGCTTCTAGGCACTCTCTCTTATTTTCGTTCTCATATAAGCTAGCCAAAGGGGTTACATGCATGGTTGTAGCAATAATGCTAGAGAGATCATTCTGAGGGGAAATAGTTACTGGCGTAGAGGAGACCAAATTTCCTGGCATATCTTCATCGTGGCTAACCTCCCCGGGATATTCCATCAAATTTTCTTTTTCCTCCAGTATTGCCACTTCGTCATGCTCAAATGAATTATTTTTATTGGCTTGCCTCCTATTGGAGGTGATGTGGTGAGGATCATAGTTGATTGTGTCTTCCATGTAAAACCATTTTTCTCTGAGAAAAGTTTCAATCATCGGTAGGGCCGATTTATTTTTTATGGTAAAAGGACCAACTACACATGGAAACTTTATATCAAAGGGTTTCCTGAATCTTAGGAAACGATCATCTTCAGTCGTTAGCCTCTGTCTAATCAACTCTAGTGCAAAAAACCTCAGTGTCAGGAACATCGACAGGACGTATGGCCGGTGAGTAAACCCATAGACCTTGATCACAGTCCTATCCTCAAAAAGGAACCAAGCCCCCACTCTTCTTTCAGGGGATAGCTGCAACATATTTTTCACCTCTGGTAAGAACCTGGGAACCTCTTTTGGAAAATGACTTCATACACTGGGGCCATGAGGATATTCATGAACTTGCAACAATATTTACACATATATTCTGTTATAACCATCTATGGAAGTTGCGGGTTGTTTTCATTGAAGCTCAAAAACATCTTCATCAGGAAATACTGAAACCTAAAGGTTCTTGTTTGGTGGAATTTAATCAGTTGAGAACAAATGTTTTTGACCAAAAACTCATCAAATTTAAGACAGGCAGAAGGAAAGGACTGACTCAATGGTTTGGGTACTACTTGATTGGTGCTAAGGGTGAAAATCGGACTCAATAAAGGTTATGAGATGAATTTGCTCTCGTATCCATACCTAAAAAATGACTCGCCAGGGTTATCAAGGATTGTGTTTCTTCGTTGAATAGGTCAAAATCAATGGAAAAAGGATGAATTAACAAAGGGCTTCATCATCATCATCATCATCTTCATCGCCATCATCATCATCGTCGTCGTCGTCATCTTCATCTTCATCGCCATCATCATCATTAACATCATCATCATCATAATCATCATCATCATTTCTTTTTAAAAAGAGTTACGAGCATCATCATCATCATCATACTTCTTTTTAAAAAGAGTTATAGACATCATCATCATCATCATCAACATAATCATCACCAACAACATCATCTTCATCATAATCGATGAAGATGACATCGTTATCCTCATGATCATTCTCATCATCATCATCATCATTGTCATCCTCGTCATCAAAGTCATAATTATGATCATCATCATCGTCGTCATCATCATCATCATCATCATCTTCATCATCGTCGTCATCATCATCATAGTGTGAAGATTAGTGTTTTAAATTTTTTATTAATATGTTAGTTATAAATATTTTTTTAGCATATAAATATTTAAAAAAATTAAATTAATATA
>LPNX010642654.1:53286-91655 GCA_001517045.1 Pseudotsuga menziesii
ATTTTAACTTAGTTTATTGCTATGATAAAAAGATTAGATTTTAGATTTTGTAGACAACTTTTATGTTTCCAAATTCAATATGAAGAATGGAGTAAACATGGAAATATGTTAAGAATGTAGAACATAACATTAATGTTTTTTTTAATCTTTTTCATACCTTATGGCTCATGAAAAGATATTAGATTCCAAATTTTTCATATATCTTTGATCTTACCACAACTTTAAACTTTGGTGACAAACATCAAAATCATTTTAGATATTTAGACTTTGTTAAATTTCCACAACAATGGATTCTTAAGTCGTTTAAATGTTGTCATTCCACCCACCAAAGTTTGACTCTCCTAATTGTTGTCATTCCACCCACCAAAGCTTGAGTCTCCTCAATAGCATATGTGTGCCTTATAGCTATTAAATAAGATATATGTCAAGGTTCTTAGTAAAAGTGTATGTGATAATAAATCATTGTTCTCTTCTTTCTTTTATTAAGAATTTTTGACCTTTTTTTATGATTGTGATGACAATGATGATGACAATGCTAACATTTTGGTCTATCATATTTTGTTATATTGAATCCAAGCTCAAAAAGGGCACAAATAAGATTATAATGATTATAAAAGAATTGGGCCCTTTTTAATTTTGAAATTGATTTAAAAAGAAAATTTCCAAGCCATGCATGATTTCAAAATCATCATCCTCATGATCATTGTCATCCTCATGATCATTGTCATCATCATCATCATTGTCATCATCTTCATCAAAATCATAATTATCATCATCGTTGTCATCATTTTCATCATCCTCACCATCCTCATATTATCATCATCAGCATCATCATCATCTTCATTATCTTCTTCATCATCATCGTCTTCATCATCAGACATCAGCATCTTCATCATCATCTTCATCATCGTTGTCGTCATCATCACACATCATCATCATCATCATCAAACAACACCATCTTCATCACACATCGTCGTCATCATCATCATCGTCTGTATCATCGTCATCGTCTTCATCATCATCATCATCATCGTCAACAATGAAATATAATGAATGGTAAATATTTAATTACACCTATTATTTTATCTTATTTTGTTTTAAGAAGAGTTACTAACATCATCATCATCATCATCCTCACCATCCTCATCATCATCATGAACATCATCGTCATCATCTTCATCATCATCATCATCTTCTTCATCATCATCTTCATCTTCATCATCATCATCATCTTCATCATCATCAACATCATCATCATCATCAACATCATCATCATCAACAACATCATAATGCATCAACATCATGATCATCCATCATCATCATCGTCATCGTTGTCGTCTTCATCATCATCAGCAACATCATCGTTTCCATCGACATCATCATCAGCGTCATCATCATCATCATCATCATCATCGTTAGCATTTTCATCATTTCATATGATATCAAGACGGTCATCACCATCATCATCATCATCATCATCATCTTCATCGTCAACATCATCATCTTCATCATCATCATTGTCGTCATCTTCATCATCATCATCTTCATCTTCATCATCATCTTTGTCTTCATCATCATCATCATCTTCATCCTCATCATCAGCATCCTCATCTTCATCATCATCATCAGCGACATCCTCATCATCATAGATTGACTGCACACATAAAGACTCACATAGATACACCACCCCTCTTTGTATATAAAAAAAAATAAAACATAGTATATATATATAAATAAATAAAATAAAGCATAAACAAATAAATAAAATAAAGCATAAAACAATATATATAAAAAATTATAAAACAATTATTTTAAATACATATATATAAATAAAAAAACATAAACATAAAGCAATAAAAAAAACTAACAGTCGTGCTATTTTCATTTTAGCTTCACAAGAAAGCTTCTTCCTCTATGCATCTCGTCGGGTGCTTGTCGTTCAGTGATCAGCGATGTTCTGAGCAGCTTGGACGGAGAATAATATCAATGGGAGAAACTATTTGGACCGTGGGAGCAACGATTTGGACCCACGAATACTAAGGAGAGTGGATTGTGGTTTTGTAGCGGACAAGGAGGCCAATTGTCAGTCGAGACAATGCATCCCAAAATTGTAAGTACCGTGCCCTAATTCATGTCTATTTTAAAAATTTTAAGATAGTTTTGCAAATATCTAGGGTTTCTTATCCAATAGAGGAAAGGCAGAGGCTATTAGAGTAGGTTACCCTCATTGATCAACACCCAAAGTTTGACTCTCCTAATTGTTGTCATTCCACCCAAAATAGAGTTAATAGGGGTAAAAATAGAGTTGCATTTAACAGTTTCATTTGACCCACATTTGACCCATATTGGCTGATATGGATTCTGAAGTCTGGCCAGTTTGAGCATTACAATTAGTGGGCGAACCCACCACATTTTGATTCACATTCAAACTAGTTTGGTTGTTTTTATTTGAGTTATCTTAGCAACCGGTTCCCAAATAAGATATTAATCCAACCCCACTGAAATGAGATGCTTAAGGGAGGTTTAGAGAAGGATTTGAGTTCCCCCATAGCCACGATAGATAGAGTTTTCCTGTTCACATGTATGCTCAGCTCGGTGGAGAATAATGAAAATCGGCCGCTGCCCAGAGCAAGATTTCCGAGCCCTATTTTGTTATAATAAAGAAACTCGAACCTAAACCCTAGATCATTCAATATCATTATAAAATCCCTAGGTTAGAAAGCAACTCGAACCTAACCCAGTAATTCCCAAGCTCTAAACACCATGAGAGCTTGGACTATACAATATATTTTCATTAAGTGATTGAATGAAGTAAACCACTTACAATAACTATTTTTCAAAATATTAAAAATTGTTTCTACATACCTGTAAATATCATCATCAAACAAAACTATCCATGAGGACAGAGTTCGAGAACTCTATCCACATGAACTATATCTCACAAAAGATAACAAGTGTTCAGCCAAGCAACGGTGAATATTCATGGTATTATGTTTCACAAGTTTTCCATGTTGCAACCTAATGAAAAATAATACCATGAATCGTCACCATTATTAGCCAACACTTATTAGCTATTTTAGAGTTAGTGACTTGAAAGTGGCGAAGTCAATGCAAAAAAGAAAGGTAATAAGTTTGACTAAATAAACTATTTTGATCATTGTACCTTGTTTACTAAATAAACTAGTTTGATAATTGTACCTTATCAACCATGTATGCTATTTACTAATGTATAATATATAATATTTATTAATGTTGTCTAATGTTTACTCATGTTTAATGTATAATGTTTATTAATAAACGTCAATTATTGTCAAATGTTATTAATACATACGGAATGTGGAATGATTCATGTCTAATGTTATTAATGTCTAATCACTAACAAAGCCAATTATTTACACATAGCTAAATTACTAAAAATTCACAAACCATTTAGCAAAATCATCACCAACAAAAATGTGAGGAAGGAGTGCATCACCCATTATGGAGAAGAACAATTTTCTAGGGCACAAAAGGAGGTAAAAAATTCTACATGTACCTTCCCATCTCATCGAAGGACCTATACTATCCTTCCTAGCAAGTCTCAGCTTCATCGACAACATATTGAATCCAAAACGTGAAGAACAACATTGGAGAGTGTGTTTTTCCTCAGTTGGTGGTCAACTGTTGAAGAAAAACACTACATCTTCCACTACATGCATGGCTTGCATGCCTCACATATCTCGACATACTATAAAAATTATTATTATTGGTATTTGTACCTTCTCTCACTGACAGTCTTCTTCCTATTTATTCTCCAAAAAAACTATATTATAGGGCCTTTTGGCACGACATTGTTTTGCATGCTACTTTTATTTTGTCAATCTAGCATAACTAAAGCACTAAACCTAGAAACATTCTATCAAAACAATAGAATATCAGTTTGGGATAAAATATTTTTCCATTCAGTGATCCAGTACCTTTAGTAATACCTTCAACCCTTCAAAAGATAGGGGATAAGAGAAGGTAGTTGTGGTACCTAACAAGGAGAACCTAGATAATGCCTATAAACGAGTCATTAATGGTGATGATAAAAAATAGTGTCACCTTTGAATTGCTTCAATAGCCTATAAATATTAAAGAATCCCTGCTCTAGAAATATCATTTCATGAAATAAAACATGCCATAATCCACGTGTAATTTGATAAATGAATGGAAATAACTATCAATGGGCAATAATAACAATAAAAATATACCCATAGATATTAGTTTAGGGATGTATTGAGGTTTATACCACATATTTGATAGTGTATGCATCCAATACTTACTCATTACTTGATCACTAATATCAATTGATATACCATCACTCTTATTGGTAACTCCAATTTTTTCACATTTCTAGTAACCTACAAATTCCAAACTCTTTGTTTTCACAGAGTTTTTGTGAGGTTATGGGTGCAAAAATATTGGATATTGGAATCCTAAGGTTGATATTGGTACCTTCAATTTTCTAGATACCATGATATTTTTATGGTTGCTAATCCCAAGGATCCTCCTTAATTGATACCATGATAGTTTTATGGTTGCTAACCCCAAGGGTCGTCAATTGGTAGACGCTCATGTGAAAGCTCACATAGGCCTCAAGATAAAATCCCATTGAGTCCCTTGGGGTTACCAGTTGATATTCCATCTAGTGATTACCATCATCCTCCATCCTCAAAACCATGGAAAAGGGGGAAATCCACTTAACCCACCCCAATCCTCATGGAACATATTGAAACAACCCAATGTCCAGGTTGTAGATGGGTTGTGGAGCTCGCTTCAATGAACTAGACAATAAATGTATGAACTCCAGGACTCAAAGAAATATCCATGAAAACCTAACCTCTTATTTTTCTCTTTCCTAAGAAAGAGACCCCGAGAATATGTCCATGTAAACCCTAGCATCCTTCATGTTGTTCTTTCCTATGAAATAAATTTGAAGCATCTCTCTGTGTAAGCCCTTACCTTCTTCCTATTTTTCTCCTCGCAAAGAGACTCAATGAATTCATCCATGTAACCCTAAGCTTCTTCCTATTGTTTTTCTTAGAAAGGAGGTCAGATAATGAAAAATGCAAGGATAGACTAAGAAAGGCAACTATGCTCTCGAAAATACAGGTTCTCCAAAGAAACAAGTCTCAACCAAGGAACCTCCTTCTTTGAGCTTGTTCATTACTCCCCATCTCAATGGATTGGCGCTTTCTAGTGCTTTAACACTTTCATTCTGTTAGGTTCATTTTCTTTCTTTTAGGAATTCCTTGGGGATTTATTTTTGCTTCCCCATTGTCATCTTTGTCTATTGTATTCATTTTACAATTCCATTCATCAATTTGATATTTATTGAACATGAATATTTATATTAAATTAAATCAAGTATTATACACAAAATATTATATATATATAACCCTAAGGAATATTTAATGGTCACTAAAATCATTTTTTTCCTATGATTATTTTTTAAGGATTCATGACATACATGCCTACTAATTTTCTCTTTCTATTTTTTCCCCATTAAGAGATTGACCTCCACAATCGTGTTGGTCTAGTCCCCTTGACAATCATAATTAAGCACAATTACTGGATTCAGCCCTATGATTAACCACACCCAAATCACATTCTCGAATTCTTCCACCTCGTTTTGACTAATATAAAGTTGTTTACATAGGATAATGTAGGATAATTAGGGTTAGGGTTTTGAATCCCTGATTCCTAATTTTGGGATGATTGGCACACTCGTATTGAACTCTTCAGTCAATTCAGATCACCCACTTGTTCTTGTAACCTTGTAATTAAGCAATCAACTACCACTTAGGATCTCATTACCTTTGCAGCTTCACCCAACCCGAGACTTGTCAAAGCTAACCTAAAATGAAACAACAATCCCCCTAGTGGCACTCATGGCACCTAAAGTAACTACTTTTAGGTTTGAACTTGCTCTATTTTCCTGCTCTTTTTGCTATAGATTGTATGTCTACTTAGTGGGACACCAAATCACATTAATTATTGTTACCAGACATAAAAACTCAGTATATTATGAAAATATGATTTTCAAATTTTCAAAAACTTGAAATTAAATTTAAATTTAAAGAAGAAAAATCTAAAATTAATTACCATTTTACGCAATATTACATACATAAATATTTTATTATTAAATATTAAAATATTTATAAAAAAAATTCATAAACTACTATACAGTTATAAAGTCAAAAAACTTTTGATTAGAAAGAGAAAATTGTAGTGTATGCAAGGGTCGATATTACATTACTTGTTAATAATACATTAGTGGTATCTTGTAACAACTATTTTGACAATGATCAAGGTGTGAAGAGGGAGTCCAAAATGATATGTGGAGGTGCAACATGCTCTTGTATGGTGTGCCTCCATTCTACTGTAGTTTGAAGAGATGTTGGCAAGTGTGCTTTGTAAATTTGCTTGGTGCAAGGTGAGAGCAGCAAGATGTAGACATCAAAGGGATGGGGTAGGAGACATAAGGTGCTTTGTACATTGGATTTAGAATTATTCCCTGGTGTGAGTGATATTTGATGTTTCCTTGCCCTTTTTCCATCCCCTTGGTTTCATCAAATCATTGAGGAAGGCATGATATAGTTAATTTATCTTGAGCCTTTTGATTTGTGCGGAATAGTCTTTTTTGGTTCTTTCTACTATGGGATTGCCTTAGGGTTTCCTTAGGGTTGAAAATTAGTATGGGAAAACAAGTAAGCGTTGCCTTAGGGTTGAAAATTAATATGGGAAAATAAGCATCATCATGACAAGCTAAAAGGAATAAATCAACAAATATTACAAACCGATATAAGTATTTAAAACATTCTTTTCATTCCTAAATGTGCCAAGTAGCATATCTGGAAATGTCCGCTATTCACCACCATGGATTATATATATATATGATTGCTATAGGTCACCACTGGGAAATATGCCTCCAGGAATTCCTATAGAAGCTGGTCTGATTTCTTCCATTATTGTGGTGGTACCTATTTGAAATCTCCCAACTATGTTCAAGTTAGCATAAAACTCTGTTCAAGTTGAAATCTCCCAACTCTGTTATTGTGGTGGTACCTATTTGTGACATGAAGATACATACTAGATTGGCATAAAATTTTGTTTCTTAGAGCAGTATGGGTGAACAATAGAAGACTACAAATCAATGATAAGTTAGGGATAATATTCATTATAAAAGGACCTTTGGGTAGGCAGAACAGGGAATCAATTCATCCTCCATTGGAGTCCTTCAACCATTCATCTCGCTCCCCTTCATTTGTAGGTCTCAAAATATTTACTTTGGGAACAAAGTACTTATACAGTTCGATCAAAGCCATCAGCTCTGCAAGATGATGAAAGTAAGGATATTGTTTCATGTTTCACTTTTGTTGTCAAAAGGAATACTGAAAAGTTATGAAGTACCAAAGCTAGTCATTATGTGCACGTGGACTTAATGTAGGGAGAGAAGTCATGTCTACTTTTTTGTTCTTAAATGGGACAATGATGAAACCACAATAGTGGTTTATAGATGGAAATCATGTAATGGAAATCACAAGGCAACTGTCAAAAATTGGGAAGAATCATTGCACTGACAGGGCAACTATATATAGAGATGACATGCCAGATGATTGAAAGAGCTACCTAAACCGCGAAATTCCAACTCGAAACAAGTCAAACCTGCCGCAAAATATACCTAAACATTTCCATGTACCCACCACTGTACCTATACATTTAGGAACGTTTCATACCCACTCCAAAGCCCCCAAGAGCAGGGAAACACTAGGTATGAGTTGGCTAAACCCGACATTATTAAAAGATATATCTTTGGTGGGGAATCAAATATCACTTTCAAAAATGAACTTGTTTTGAATAATTAAAATCCTTAATCAACCAAAAGCTTCATGCCTTGAACACAATGAATAAAATACCTACCACAAACTCTTGCTGCAAACTACAAAATACAAGGTTTAAGATATTTCAAAACATACCAGCAGGTACAAAATATTGGCATTCAAATAAAAAAAATTGTGTACAGTTACAAATTTGCTAACATGTATAAAACGATTAAAACCAGCACAAAATCAGAAAAGGTCCTTAGTGTTACCCTCCATTTTGTATGGGTGTCCACCGGTAATTCTAATCACACTCTCCAAGGGCGAAGTTGTTATGATTGTAATCTTGAAATCAAATCTAGGCATTTCTGAGTTGGTTTTGAAATTTGGACAGTTTATGGAGTGTAACAACAGTGAGCCCTTTCATTTTCAGTTATGAACACACTAGGAGAAATGTTGGGAAGTCCTATGGGCATAAACAACTCTAGAATCATGTATGAGCATCAAAGGGACAAATCTGAGCACTTTGGGAGCATTCTGAAGGTCACAACAAATAGTAAAGCATCTCGAATCAGCTATAATTAGGCCAACTTTCAGATCTGGGCACATTGCAGCCCTAAAAGATGATGATCAATGGAAATAGGAGGCGGTATTTGCAATTATGTCTGTGAAAATGAGAAATCTATGGGTGAAAGCAACCCTAAAATCTCATTCATATGCCTTATAGCAGCATCCACATGAATTTTGGGCACAAACAAACCTATTTGATAGTAAAAAAGGGTTGGAAGCAACCCTATTTCAGCATCTTGGGCACCCTTGTGCGCTTATCCATCACCAAATAGGCCTACCTCTAAATCTGGGCCAAATTTGAGGGTTAAAAGGCAGTTCTGGGCATGAATAGCCCTATGAAAAGTGATGAACAACGGAAAAAACAGGCTTTGAGAAATGTGGGGTTGAATTTGAGGGTTGAACTGACATTAACAAACAATTCTAAGCATAGATATGGACATAAAGAGAAGGCATTGGCACTCCAATGGCCTCAAAACCTTCATTCTGGGCATAAATAAGGGATGTTCCAACCTCCTAATCAACAATTTATAGCAGTATCATGAATTCTGGGTGCTTTTTCTCCACGAAAGCGGGGTAAACAAACCTAAATAAAACAAATATCATTTAATTTTAGACCCTATAAACCAAGTTGGACTGTGCTTTAAGTGATTCTCGACAGTATCTTGAAGGAGATCAGTAGCAAATAACAGTCTTTGGTGGCTTTCCTTGCAACCGTAGGTCACAAAACAACCCTAAAAATCTCTAGACCTATGCACAAGAGAAGTAAAAACCCTATTTGGACCTAAAATACCAAGTTTGTTCTGCATTAAGGGCCCCTATGCATAAAATGGAAGCCTTAAAGAGGGCAAATTCACCTTGGTATACTGCTTTATGGTTAGAGGAAGGCCTTCTCTCATTATTTGAGAAACATTCACCCTTGGAGACACATGCATAAGGGTAGTGTTCATCCCTACCAAAGGAGAAATTCATCATTTGAAGCATGCTTACACTCTTTTATACACCATTTCATGAGATATATTACATGCTTGGAAGTTGTCATTGAGTTGGTCCACTTGGAAGGTTGTTCACATGGTTCATGCCCTATTTTGTGAAGAACATTTTTGTATTTGGAGGTTGCTTTATAGATTGATGATTTTTCACTTGGGAGGCATCTAGGGCCTACAAAGCAAGTTGTGTTTTACTCGAATTACTGTTATGATGTATAGGAATCCTACAAAGCTAATTGACTCGACAATGAAGTAGGTTTAGAGTCTCGATGTTTATATTTCTAGGTTTTTTTTTTTTGAATTTAAGTGTCATGTGTGTGACCTGTGCAGTCCCACATTCACTTGGTGGAGTTATTATGGCTTGGGACGAATTGACCATTTTGTTACCGATCCAGTCAAGTCATACCCTAACTTGCTTGGTTTGGTACCAAACTTGTCACTCGAATCATTTCAAAGGCCGAGTCATCTCGGTTGGGGGTCAACTTGGTTGACTCGGTTGAGTTTGATTCTAAGTCACGAGGCTCATTGTAATCTTTTTATCATCAAGGATTATTCTATATATGCTATATATGTTTCTGTATTATATATAGAAACACACTTGATCAAATCTGCAAATATTATTGTTGAAAAGGGGTTAGGCCAGTAATAAGAACACCTGCATATCCAAATACACAACCACCATAATCGCTCCAACATTCTACATGTCATCATACTTGCTATATGTGATGTATGTTTCAAACATATTTCCATAGACGTGAAAGCATTGGTGACCAAGCATAGTTCCCATCCATGTATATTGCCAAATCCTTTAGGAACACACATTTATAATACATTATATAAATTTTTGTGAGCATATCATAGTGCGCATGTATAACATGATATTTTGTGAGCCTACCCAATACATGTTAGGAAAAGGAAATGCAAGCAATAAGTGATAATGGAGACTTGTATGTAACTAAAATAGGGCACACATAAGAATTTTTAGGGCATACATTAGAATTTTTTAGAATTTCCAGTGTACTGTTGTAGGATTGCCACTATGCAAATAAGGCATTGACTTGATATTCACAATCCCATTAGTATGATAAATTATGGGAGAGATCAGAAAAACATCCCTACACAAATATTAACCGATAAGTATGGTTTTGGTGTATCATTTGGAGAATAACATCCTATAACAATAGCTGTTATTATGACTATTAAAGGGTCCTAAATGAGATCTGGGCACTTTTAGGCCCTTGAACTTTCAAGCTTAAGAATCCAAAAACAACAGGTATGTGAACCCTAGAAACGATGGAAAATATCATAAAACATATTAGGTAAAATGGATAATCATTTACAACATCACAACATCATTCATGGGAAAACTAAAAACCACTTAAAACCATCAAAAGCAAGGGTTACAACAACGAGTGTAGAGTAAGGAGAGAGGAGTGGCCAGGAAAATGAATAATCGAGCCAATGTAGAGTGGAAAAGTGACCTAGAATTTTGGAAGAGGAGATTAACCAAGATTCCTTGAAAAAGGAACTCATGTCAAAGATGCTTTTTGATGGAAGTGACCAACATACCAACTCTGTATCACTTCTATCAGAAGGAAATGTAGATGAATGCGAAGATATGTTCTTTCAAGGAGATAGTCCATTAAAGGAGAACCTCTAGGTCCTGTACAGACATATATTGGCATAAATTGTAGTGTTATATTCATTGCATATGCATAACAGATCGTCTCAAGCTTGACAACGTTGAAAGGCCAAAGTCCAATGGGCACAAGAATACATCTGCAACTTATGAAGCCTACCCAATTCATGTTAGGAAAAGAAAATGCAAGCAATAAGTGAGAATGGAGACTTGTATGTAACTAAAAGAGGTGCATACATTAGAATTTTTAGGGCTACCAAATGCTCACACCTATTAACCAAACTCATTCTTGATAAGCTTTTTCTTTAAGAAGTTTTTTGCTTATAAGTCTTTCCAATTTTTTTTGTTGGTATTTTTCTATGCTTATGCCAATTTTTTTTCCAGCCTTGGTGCAGGTAGAACCAAACAGGTATTTGTCAAACCTGTCTTCCTCCAGCGAAGGGAGTTTGGGAAGGCTAGAGGAAAGTGAGACATCTAGTAGGTCTACAAGGGATAGATCAACTAGATGTCAGAAGATTAGAAGAAAATTCAACAAACGCATTAATTTTTTTCTCAAAGGAGGGGGGTCATGCTCCTATGATGATGAGACAGTGGGAGACATCAACGTGCCCTTAAGGTACCAACACCTAGTGAAACAATGGGTGACTAAGGATCTTCCTCAAGTAAACACTGATTTTTGTGTGAATGAGAGGATATATAGAATTGCACCGTCGTCATTGCATGGATTGGGGTTGTTTTACATGGATGGCATAAAGGTTGGATATGGTAGATGTATAGAATTGATGGAGTATGTCCGACCCTGTTACAAATATAGTGATTGGATGCACCTGGTCTAATATACATGAAGTATGCATAGATATGGGTTGTCAGTAAATTATATACAACTGAAAGACAAAGTTCAAAATAAAGGAGCAACGTTGTACATGGACGGAAGGCCAAAAACAACTGGTAATATTGCGAGGTTTATAAACAGTACACAATCGGGGTCTACACTAAAGCAACCCAACTGCATATTCGAGTCATGTGAAGGAAACCGTGTCTTTTTCTGTGCAATTAAATCAAAATCTACTAGCGAAGAACTGCTTATTAATTACAATTTGAATTGTGTAGATACAAACAATTTAACCAACCTTTTATTAATTAAGTTAACATCTATAGGATTTTTCGTTAGTATATAATTGTAATTTTCTACTTTTCATGTTTCTTTAGGTAACTTTTAGTATGCTTTCGATGCAGGGTTCTCTCAGGGGCACCTTAGACTCTGTAGACATTCGTCGACCTGAGTCAAGGCAACAGGTATACATCGATATTGCCAATTTAACAAATTAAGGATGGACATATAGATATGTTGTTATGTATTTTCATTGGTATATTAGGTTCGTTTATATAATATTATCTATTTTCCATGCAGTGTGTTGATCAGGGAATCCAACCGGCTATTGATCAACCAGTTACAGCATCGGGGCAATAGCCAAACATGAATGTAATTATCCATTTCAAATACTTTAAAATCGTAAACATGTATATCGTGACACATAATGTTTATTTTGTTATGTATTCTTTCGTTTTTATGTTTGCGTTCATGATGGTAATGTTGTTTACCTTTTTTGCAGATTGACCGAGAAAGTCCCCAGTTTTTTATTAGACGAATGGAGCCTCGAGGAAACCAGTAAACCTAAATGTAATTCCACATTCTAAAAACTTCAAAAATGTAACATATAAAACATGTAGCATAGTGTTTATTTTTGTTCTGTATTTGTTAGCTTTTACATATTGTGTTCATTGTGATAATGTTCTCTACTTTTTTTGCAGGTGGTTGATCAAGGTAAGTCCACATTTGTTGATTAGACCACACCCTCATCTAGGCGTCGAGTAATCCTATATGTAATACTATGACTCTATCATGATGGACAATTTTTGTTAATATAATTGTTTGTGCACACTATTGCTTCAAAGACTAAGCAATTTTTTTTATATTTCAATTACAGACAGGAGATTCATTTATAAAACAATGTCTCAATACTCTTTACAGAATGAGTTCCCCCGGTTGATCAGAGATAGTGAAATTAGAGAGTTTGCTGACCCGTTGAGGGTGCTACAAAATAACAAGGAAAAACAAAATGAGGAACCGATTCTTCTGACATTGGTAGTTCCACAAACAGAAGGGGTCGAAAAAAGGATTCAATTGTTGTTACAGCAACGTAAACAATGGATGTAAGTTCTCGAATAATAATGTAAATTCATTTCTAAAAAACTTTATAATATTTTATTTTATATTCTATTGAACTCATAATACAATGGTTTGAATTTACAACGCGCTATGGAGATTATCAGTGTTGGTTAAGGAAATGTTGGTCCTAGTGACCAAACCACTCCACGTACACCAGACACTACTCCCATATTGTCCACTGAACTGTCGGCAACACACTCTGTGACACCCCCAAGGGCAGTAGAGGGTGAAGCCGATGCTGCCCCACCCACAACAGATGATGCAGAAGAAGGGGTGGATGCAGGGTTAGATAGAGATGTGGAAGCATTTCCTGGATCTTCTCGTGTCACTAGCACTGGTTCAATAGTGTGTACATTTTTGGTGAATGAAGAATTGGTTCCAATAAATATAGAGTGGATTCCAGGTCATTATAGATAGTTCAATTTAGTTTTTATAATTTGTGTCTAATATACCGATAATATTTTTGAATGTTGACTAATGATGGCATTAGTGTTTTGCAGGAAATGATATATTTTATAAACATATGAATGATTTGGCCTTGGATATCTTTGGGCCCACCATCCGCACAATGTGGAACAAGCAGCCAAAAGCTTTAAAGGATGATTTGACTATTCGATTGGTTAGTCTGTTTGGAAAAGATACATTCGATACATCGAAGGTCCTCCAGAATGTTGGAAAACATCTGAATATTGTTCGAGACCAGTATAGGGTTCACCTAGAAAAGAACCCTAGGTATGAGCGCTCTCCAATGATTCCATCTATGGAGTGGAAATCCCTGGTGGAAGATGGAAACGAGAAGGGCCTGATAAAATTAGGAAAGATACCACTAGGGGGGATAGGGAGGTATGCAATACATTCCAAAATGTAGTGGTAAGCCTTATTATTACTAGTTTTTATATCAATTTTGGTACATCGACTAACGTATTTAAAAACTTAATTAGTCTCTCGGACACATATAAGGCCACCAAGGCAAGAATTGAAAATATTGTCCAACACAAGCTTGGGCCTGGTGGTTACTCCAACTTGGCGGCCTGATATGTAAGTATCACAAAACCCAAATCCGCATCCAAATATCATACAGATTATTATTTTTGTTTTTCTCTAGCAAAAAAAGTAAAATTAATGACATCATGCAAATATGAAGGCCGACCAGTTCAAAGAATTGCCTAGTGCGGATTACATGAAGTTTGGCTTTGAACAGGGCTTTGACATTGTTGTTGAACACTGGAGAAGCTTGTTTGGGCATACTGCATGATCTTCTGTTGATCCATCTGGTGCCCAGGTATGTAAAAAATGTATAGTTTAATGATAATTTATTAATGCTCATGCAATTTATTCCTTATAAATAAATTAACATAAATTATTTATTCCTTTTTGTGCAGGAAATTAATGATCCCATTCATGTCGAGGATGTAAATGACCAACCAAACAAAGATCATGCTTCTCATCCTGGTAATGAATTTATTAATGTGCTACTATTTTTTATAGAGCATTGTAGACAATGAACATTAATTCTAATTCTACACAATTCAACTGTAGAGCATGTAGATGCAGATAACACGGAACAGGTTGGGCATGTACAAGATAATGTTGAACATGTTGATGTGCCCATGGCAGGTAAAAACACATATTAGTAATGTTTTTTAAATGAATTACTTGTATTTATCAAAATATAAATATATTAATGAAAGATTTTGACATTATTGCAAAAATTTATTGCCCCTCGCTTGAAGTTCAACTTGCGAGTAGACTAGTAGGGATACCGATGATCAGATTCCAGAAGATGTGACTCTAAATAAATATTTAAAGAGAAGAAAAGTAAAAAGGAAGTGACTAAACAAATTTTGAGTAATTCTTATTTATAAAAAAAAAACATTTAAAGGTTTTTTCTATGTTTCATGAATGAATGTTTGAATGAATGCTTTAATGAATGGTTTACTGATTTTATTTTTTCTGCCATTGATTAAATGAATATTTTAATGAATGCTTTTATCAATTGTTGAATGATTGAATGGTTTAATGAACGATTTAATGAAAGCATCTTTCAACTATTGAGTGAAATAATTTGCAGTAGATGCATTGTTATTTGGATTGTGAGATAGTGAAATAAATTGTTATTTGCAAGTAGGTGCATTAGGTTTGGGGAGTTGAGAGTGATGTGAGGGGGGTGAGGGGCCATAAGAGCTTCCACCTTCATGAGGTTTGTCCTGTTTAGTAGAGAATATTAAATTATTCTCGAAACAGAGAGGAGCTCAATGAATGGTAAGGAACAATACATTAAAAAACATATATTTATATAATTTTAGTGTATAATTTTCACTATTGCTAATTGAATCCTCCATTGGAACTTGTTACAGATAGCATTGAGAAACATATCTGTATTTAAGAGGCAAGAAATGGCATTTTGATTAGATCGATGGCCTTGTATACATAGTATTTTTGGTTATCCATGTTTTATCAGGTGATCTATTATTAACAATTAATTTACTTGAATAGTTGAATAGTATTGTAATTTACATTGTAATAGAATTGTATTTATATAGATTGGTTTTGTTATTTTCATAAACAAACATAAATTTATTTGATGGGTCCTAACATAAACAAACTATTGCAACAGGACAAAATATGAAGTATGTTGAATGATGTTTTGAAAGGTAAAGCATAAGAAGATAGTGTGAAGATCCACAAATCAAGGTATAATTATGTTTTCTTTTGGAGGAAAAATGCTTGGAATCTCATGTGTAATATCAACATACCCTTCTAGCATTCTACTCAATTATACTAATACTTCCTTCTTAGTGTCACATTTTTCAACATTATTGGACTTTATGCCATATAAGACTCTTATTTGCACCATTTCATAACACTCCTTGGTATCCTTTATTGCATTTATGAAGTTCTTTGTAAATAACAATACTTCTCTCTGGCCCTTGTCATTAATTGACAACTAAATTATTTTTCCATCCTTTATAATGTCCTAAGTTCTTCTCAAGTGATTTATATATCCATTGGGCATCCGCAAACTACCTATATTTTACATTTTAGTCCTTCGATTGACTTGGACTTGAGCATGCATTTTATTTATATATTTGACAAAATGATTCTATATCATCACTCATTTGGACATGCTGAGTGAAAATCTATCATATCTAAAACACTTCTTAGATTATTTTGATGCATAAAATTCAATGATCACTGGCAGAGTGTGTGCTCTGGAATGAAAAAGATATATAGCAGCATACCATACTGATATGTCGTAAGATTTGTCAGGTAACAAACTGTAAATGAAAATAGATAATCAACATTGTCTGTCAGAAGAGTTGTATCACATCTGTTTGTCTGTGATTGAAGTTTCAACCACACTATCTCCACTCATGCTAATGTTTCTATCTACACGAATAATAGGTGTTTGGTATTGTTGCAAGTCTAGACTAGCTTGAATATCCAAAGCTTCATATATGCAAGGCAGTTTTCTATGACATTCTATTATCACTTCGGATGTTTTGTAAGCGAGTAAAGATGTACTCGTGGTTTAAGTGAATTTGTGAGCTCAACAAGTTGAAAATAATCAATATTTGTTTTGCATGAGGGAACAACTTGAGGCCGCATTCAAAAGTAATAATGAAATAGTGATTCATCATCCCTCTATTTTATGTTGAACAAAATTTTCATGCCAATATAATAGGTCTATCTATGTCAAAGTGTCCAACAAAGGCATCTATGATTTGTTGGAAGTGACTAATAGATTCAGTGCTAGGTGGTGAAACCATCTAAGATCTTCATCCATGAATGAATCAGGGGAATTTTCAATATAATGTTGTTTTGAGGCATCCACTCAGAACAAGTATCAACAAAAGCATCAACATGGGTAGCATGGTCTTGGCTACTGACTCAATTATTGATATTTTGACTTCCTTTATTATTATTATTATTTTAATGCTAAGTGTTAAAATTGGTTCTATTTAAATTTGCAGGTTAGGTTACTACAAGTAGCAATCAATTGGAAGAAGAATATAGGCTTCAATGGTAACATTTTTTCTTAAACCTATACTTCTAGCATATTAGGAAAAATTGTGCTTGGGTGATATTGTGAAGGAACCCAGTGCCTTGCTTTAATGTTATTTTATGTCAAACTTCAAAGATTAATTGAAGGGATGCCAAATTTTCACTTTAGGATGGCTAAGTCTTCTTGTTTTGGTTATAGGAACTCTTGTAATTGAACCCAAACCACAAGAGCCTACAAAACACCATTAAATATCAATCCTTCTTTAAGAGTTTATATAAATTCATTGTTTTATGTCTTCATCTCCATCCGTTGCACTATTAGAAGTTGACATGTTTAACAGTAATTTAAGATTTGGTTACTCTTTTTGGTAGGTATGATTCGGATGCTACAACAACAATGGGTTTCCTGCAGAGATATGGACTTGCAGGTGTATATTTCTTCAATTCTTGAATGCTTTTCTTTTGTAAGAATGATGCATATACTTATGTAAAGTATTCTAGCCTCCTAATTGAACATCATTTTTTTGAATTTTGATCCAACCTCTGCACATAGCATTTTTTGAAATTTGAAGTAATTCATCCCTGATTACAGCATATTTTTAACATCTTAACATTGTGTCTATTATCCTTTGGTTACAGCTAGACATTTGAATTTTTTTATTAATGAATTCATGTAATTTAGAAGGGATTACCATGCTTTTCTTTTGTAATATCAAGTTTCCAGCTCCACTGCATTTGATATGGTTGGACTTTGCTGATGCGTGTTTAAAACCACACTTTAATACTGTACAATGTTGCATGTACATAGTTCTTGTATTTTTTTATTACAACATGAAGCCATTCCTTGTCCCACAAGGACTTTGGCTTTGGATGTTTTCTGGTGGAAATTATTTGGAATTTTTTCTTTTCACCATCATGTGCATATTAAGGGATTGTGTTTGGGCATATTCCTTGTCTCATAGATTCATGATTTTCCCTGTATTTTTGCAGTCTCCTGTAAATCATGTTTGGGAATGATTCTTGAAATTGTTTTTTTTAGTTCTAACATGTACTATTTTTAGTTGCTAAATTGCTAATCAATTTTTGCATTTGACATGGTTGGACTGCAATCCAGATGATTTTAAACTGAACATTGAGTGCAACCATGCAACCCTCTCTTGGAATAGGTAAGCAAACTTCCCACTAACAATCTATCAAACCACCAATTTTAGTGTCATTGGATTTTGGTAAATTTAGTTTAAAGTCTGTTAGTTATCCACCCCTTGATAGTTTTATTTCCTTGTGATTTGTCCTAGGGACCAAATTATATGTTTATTTCTGAATGTTTACAGTCCAGTAGTAAAATGGATGATATCTTTGGGAATTAATATATGATGACTTTATTCAGCTGTCATCACGAGTTGGAAATGGCACGAATTTATGGGATGCTTGGTAATATTGACGCAAATACTGGAGATGCCCAGATAGGTAATGGGGCTTATAGTCCTATTTTGTTTGATTGAATTCATAAGTTTCCACTTTCGAAGAATGGATCGCATCCCTTTCTGAGCTAATATTTTATATTTTGTGTTCAACATGTCTAGGTTGGGATACTGATTAATTTGTCAAAGATATTAGTGAAGCAACTTTGATAATGTTGACTGTTAGAATGTAAGCCTTTACTTGCTTTTTATCCAGAGAAGTCTCTAATTGCTTTCATGTTTATGAATGTCATAAAAATTGTAAAATCCTTCTTACACAACATCTTGACCTTTTATTCAGGGTGGGCTTGCACTTGGTGGTTTCAACTTTGATGCAAAAATGTAAGTACTCTGGAAGTCGTCAACTTATACATTCCTCATTATGACCAACCAAAAAATATTCGTGCGTTCAAGACATTCAAATGTTACCACTGTTACTACATGCTTAAGGGAACTACACCACTTCCTAAATGGAAACCTGTCAATTTTTTTTTTGTTAATTGTACCACCAGGCGTCGCTTTTTTGACGGCGTTTCGATGCTTTTGTTGAAGCTCCGACACCTTTCCCGTCAAATATTCGATGCTTTCTGAAAAACCACCAATGACTTTTCCATGGCTCCGACACTTCAGCCCGTCGAAAGACCGACCCTTCAAGTGTCGGTAAGTGTCGGATATTCAACATTTTTCCATGACTCCAACACTTTAGACTGTCGAAAATCCGACCCTTCAAATGTCGGTAAGTGTCAGATATTCGATGGTTTTTGCAAGTTTTTAGTGACACTTTGAAACATACAACTGTCGAATATGCAACATCATGGTTGCATCGAATATTTGATTGGCATTGATAACACATCAAATATTCAACGGTATGCCACCGACGGCCAAAAAAAGTGCATGTGTCAAAGATGCGACCGAGAAGTGTCAAATTTCAGACATGCAAGGTGTTAGATTTTGGGCTCAATTTCTATTGTGCTAGTTTCAAGCAGGTTTTGAGAAAAGATTCTTTTTGCTTGGCTGAAGACCCTCAAAAACATTGGATTATTTCTTCTTTTATGTATTCTCTAGACATCTAGGAAAACTCGGAGGGGATTAGTATAGAATCTTAGATGACAAGGGAAGTGATGGGACACAACACTTTAGACCTAGACGCAGCCATCACTACACCCTCAAAAGGAGACTAGTTATTTACGCATCATTCTACAAACTCCAAGAAACTAGGGGTTTGTTCAACATAAAAGTAAAATAAATAAGAACTAAACACCCCATGAGAGTCAATTCCCTACTAGTGAAGAGCTTTTAGTTTTTTTTTCACGGCTTCTACACTGTCGTTCAGTAGGATAGTGTCGAAAACCTCAGAGACTTTATCTTCTAGGGCTTCTTCAGCATTATGAAACTCTAGACTCTAGGCGCCTCTGAATCCTCTATTCCAGCCATGAGAAATTGACTTAGTAGGGAAAAATACGTACCAATTTAGTTGATAGCTTGGTTTGGAAGTTTTTCCATGGTGGCGCTTTTTGCATAGTTTGAAACCTTGCTTTCCAATGCTCCAGAAAAACAACTAGTCTAAATCCATGTGCTAGCTTTTATACTATTTTATTCCCTTATCCGATCGTGCATCTTTCCATCCAGATGGAGCCTTAGTCATAGATATGATACCTTTTAATCTGAGCCACTTAATATTGATCAATGGTAACCCACACTGTCCTGTCTCCTCCGTATATCCCTTCATGAACTTCTAATGGAATGTGATCTCATTCGTTGATCCAGCCTACCCTGTCTTTCTACCGTCCAATATGAAGGGCCCTATTGTTTTCCACCAATTTTAACCAGGGTTCCTTCTGCGCAAATATGGCCAGCAGAATTGTCTTCCACCATAGATATTTCTACGCATCAATCTCTATCATCAAACATGTCCTCCCTTTAGGGTGTTTCACAAACTTTGAAACGCTATCTCCCACGAGCTCTTTAGATCAATGGAATTTACCTACGCTGCTGATCTAAGCCTTTATTGATCTTGGACATAGAAAATTGTCGGCGTTTAATTGATTTCACAAATTTTAACCACCGTTTTTAATGGCACACTTGAGATTTGCGGAATAGCTCCCCACCATTTATTTGACATAGCTATCTCCCATCGCCATCGAAATACGTTCTTTCTTACATAACCCTTATTATCTAAATTTCTTCTTTATTATTGCATAACTAACATGAGGGGGGAGGGGGTTATTTACAACTCTCTGTCTTTCTCTTTCCTTAATCCGATGGCCTATGGTATTTACGGTTTGGCATGTCCTTTTTGTCACCAAACTCTTGAATCCATTTATTCAAACCCTTTATTTTTCTGCATAAATTCATCGAGCTTCCTTAAGGTCCCTTGGCATAAAATTTTGTTGGCCTTACTTCTTCTTCCTTGGATCCAAGACCTCCCATCTACTTAGCATAAAATAGGTGCTAACAGATAGAACCCTGCATTTTCAATCTTAGGAAATCTCCTTTGGACACCTACTCATACATGTTGGGTGCATATACAACCACAAAATTATGATATACTTTGTCTTGGATCTTCACCTTTTCTCTTGGTTCTTTGACTTTTCTCAATTCCAACCTTGGGACCCTCTTTGATTTTCCAACATTTAAATGATTCAACAAGATGCATTATTGAATGTATAGAAATACCAAATATCGTGTTCAACATTCAATCCATATGAGAAACATAGGATTTCACTATAACCAACACAAAAATAAGTGATGACTTGGTTAATTTACTTAACTCTAGCTTGTTTCTATGGATGATGTTTGAAGTTGAGACACACCAGTGAAAAGAAAACATTACTTAAGTCCCAATTCTTCATCATGTAAGACGTCAATGACAAATATAATCCCATTATACATAATAATGGCACATCCAAACTTGAGCTTGCTCTTCATGATAATATGAAATCATCCTTTTGATGGAGATGGTTGACATGCTTCACATGACAATTATCACTTGAGCCACTACCTGATATTAAAACTATTGCTCACTTAGAACTCAGATTGTGAATTCAATACTTTGACTTTCCTATTGATTAGAAATGATGAACACATATAGCAATGAAAAATATGCAGGTACCCTCTGCCTTTGACAATATTTTCCATTCAATTGTGTTTGAGTTCAATGAGCTTTCCTGTTATACTCGACACCTATGCATAGATGTTGGTGATGATGTTCTTTCTTTAATGTATGGATGAGCCTCCTTTCGGTTTTGTCACCTCACTTTTCAATTCTCATCAAGCGCTCATGTGTATCTTTCTTGGCATTTTTATATGGGAATTGGAGCATATATTATGATGTCCATATTTTTGTTTTCACTGGTTTTAGAAACTTAATCATTTAGATCTACCCCATCACATTTATGGTTGTTTGATAGTTGAACTCATGTTTTTTGTTTTGTATTGTGAGAATTTCCCACATGCACAAGGATGTAGATATTTCATGCTCTTATATTCTCCGATGTTTCTATTTCGCATTGATGTGTAGATAGGTTTGTGGACCCATGGTATTTGGTACTAGGGTGCTTGGATGAATTGTTAGCAGACAATCTTCTTTGAAACAAGGGTTGTGTGGAAGCTAGACCCGTCAAATAATATGGTGTGGCAAGATATCCTATTGAGTCTGAAGAAAAATATTACATGGCTAGCATGATGAATACCTAGTTCAAGAAGTAAGGAGTGAACCACAAGTGCGAAGAAAACAGCCGCTACTTCCCATGTAGGAGTTTCAGATAGAAAACGATCACTACTACTACCACCTCCTTCCATATTGCTTCTCACTAGATTGATAATTTCAGTATTTTAAAAAATCCCACAGACTTTGGTCATGGTTGACAACAATATCTTCTCCCTAGTTCCCAAATCCTGAATTGAAGCACATGCAGTATCGATGCATGAACTCTATATGAATACAAATGTTGATCAGCTATCCTATATATAATATTGGTGTATGAAAATGAGCATTTGCATTAGACTATAAATTGATAAAAAAATGTATGGATGTGATCTAGGTCAATGCAAGTGCATCAGTAAATGTCCACGCTAAGTTGCAAAAAAAAATTGTTGACTTCATGTGCCTACCACTACAGTTAGTGAAATATCTCATCATTTTTAAAAATATTTTTGGATCATTAGAATCCCATCAATCTAAGTTTCCCACACACGTTACGTCAATTATCTCATATTAATGTAAAACAATTGACAAAACAAGATGTATTGTCTATATAAGTTAAGCTTGTGGATATGGTAGTTGAAAACGAGGTACATTATAAATTCCATATATCCTTCCATAACATGATCGAACCTAAAATTTATTTCAATAAATTTTCTTCCTTTACAACGAGCTATTGAAAGTAAGGGACCAATTAAGCTCTGTTTGAAGCCCCGACAAGTGCACAAGGAAACAACGCCACCATAAATCCCAGCCTATTTTAAGCGGAGGAAATATAATACTTGGAAATGACGCTCCATTGATCCCAATCGCATTCCACTTGGCCATAGCTTCAAGTGCATGTATAAAAGCTTGAAAGCAATTCGAATATCCATGGCTCCTACGTCGATGATCGTGTGGTTGTATGCTAAATACCCTATGTCACCTCTATAATATCAAAAAATTCCATAACAACCTCTGTCATCTTCCATCAATCGTTTTGAATGTGGCTATGAAAATTAATTGTCAAAACATATTAACATATGACAAAACAAGGTGGCTATGCAAAACAATAGTCAATACATATTAACACAAGGAAAAATAGGTTTTTCTCTTGTGCATGTGATGGAAACGTTTCACATTTGTCAATTATTCTTTCCTTAGCCAATTTGTGAGTAGGTTGTTGCTGCATAGAAAGTAATCAGGTAGGCAGAAGTAGTAATCAAGATCTAAGATCCAACATGGGTGGCAGGCTTACGTACACTTCTACCTGGATATATTAATTGGTTTTTTACAAAGTATATGTGGAAAATTTACTTCATGTAAGGTTTGTTGTAGCTCGTGACTAGAGTTTGAAATATGTAATGTGCATGGCGTGAAATGATCTTGCACATGCTGCATCTTTTAGGTAATAAATGCACTAAAATTATCTACCATGTACATTTGTATTCAGTGTTTTTGGAGTGGTAGGTTTTTGATATTGTTGTATTGAGCATTGTTGTGTCGTATGGTACTTGTGATAAGCTATAAACCATAAGTGATATGGTTTGTATTCAATATGTTTAGAGAAGTAGTCTTTCTATCTTTTCAGTATTGAGATTTTATGTGTTGTGTCATACTTTTTCTGTGGTTCCACAGGAAAACCTTCACATAACTCAATTTTGTATATATTATTGCACTGCAAACATTGCATTGGTAGATCAACAAAAATTGGTGCCATTGAGGCAGGCACTTAATCCACGGGGAATTCACTTAGTAAACCTCTCACATAGCACGCGCGTTCTTGGGATATTAAATAATACTCTTAATTTCGAGAAATATTGACCCAAACACTTTTTGTTGAAACCCCCTCCCAATACTTAAAACTTCCTCCCCACCCCTTTTTATACCTCAATCCTTATAAACCACCCTACCCACCCCCACCTTAAACCCCTCATCCCCCAATCCCTGCAATATATTGGTTTGATTTTTTGCAATTTTAAAACCCATAATATGAACTAACGTGATAGGATATTGGTAAACAAGTGAAGCCCTCATGACTTAATCTAGATTTGCTTCCTTCTCTATTTACTCTATGAGGTATGATATGTTGAATCTACTGCTTTTGCAAATCAAGAAACTGTACATTCACACATCTATTAATGATTTCGTGCAATTGTACGTTCACAAATCTATTGATTTATTGTATTGTTTTTCAACATTATTTTGATACCTTCCCTGTCTTCATTGATAAACTATTTTTAACAATTTCCAACAAATGTCTAAACAAACATTTCTACCTCAAATATATGATGACAATGCATTACTTATTATGTACGTGTTTAGGATTTATCATACACCATACACATAAATATTTACAAGTAGGTAAGGGAGGGCGGCTTGATAGATTCAATAGACATTCAAGGCAAGGGGATAGGTTCATTCATAGAATGTTCTACATAAGTAAAGCCTATTGTGATAAAAATACCAATTTCCTTTATATAGTCTGGTATTCCCTCCTCATGCATACATGGAAACACCTCCACAACAAAATAGTGTGGTAGAAAAAAAAACCAATGGCGTGGTAAACATGAAAAAATGAAGCCATAGGAGAAGGACTTCCAGATGCGCATCCGTTAGAAACAGTTTACATGATACACTTGCACAAATTTTTGCATGGAAACATAATACTAGAGTAGTCGTTGATGTCAGGTAAGAGGTCAACCTCCCTTATCTCTATATACAAAACTAAAATGATTCGATTTATTTACTGGAATCATTGTTAGCTATTTAGGATGAGGAGAGAAGTCTAGATGGTCACATAGTAGGCTCTTTTCACTATGCAAACAATACATTTCATGAAAAATTCCCAAACATTTTGTAGAACATGGATGGAAATACGGTTTGGTTTTTCAACTTTTCATTGAGAAAGGTAAGACCATATGGTTCTGACCCTTTCAATGGAATCCCACAATGATTTTTTATATCTCTAATGAAATTCTCTTCTTATGCTTATTAATGAAATGGAGATTGAGTCAATTTGGGATTTGTTGCTATCAGTGATGGGGTTAATCTACCTTTGGATTCAATCCGATAGAGACGCCTTCAAGAAAGCAGATTTAGGCATGTCAAAGTTCAGTCCTACAGAGAAGGAAGTGGAAATGGGAAGGCTTGAAGGAGGCTGTGAAGATGGTGGCTGAAGAATTTTTAATATTTTGTTCAGAACGGTGAAACAAAATTCATTTCAAAAACATATAATAGTTGCACTGAAATAATTTCATAATTCACAACTTTACCAAAACTATGTGGACGTTGTTTTGAGTCTTTGTTTGCAATTCACAATATCTGGCTTCTACTCTTGTAGGATCTTTAATTACAAGGTTGGCATCCATTTTCTCCATTTGCTTCAAATGAGAAAGGCCTTGAATTGATGTCCCATGGAACAACTATCCCTTCATCGTAGGTTACGTTTATAAATCCTACCAGCAAGTTTTCTGAATTGCTTGTATTCAGTTTTACTCACATTCATTGCTTGAAAATGTTTTTGTGGAGACCAACTCGCATTCATGGTACTGCTGGAGCTACAGATGAAAACCAACTCATGTCCTTCAAGCCAAAAATAGATTAAAAGGAAAAAAATGAGCAACTATGGAATATGCGAACATTTATATGAAATATGTGCGGTAGAGGTTGTAGTGACACAGGTGATGCACAGTACAAGTTGTAGTGATGGATATGGTGGGCAGTAGAGCTTGGAATTTGAGGCGGTGGAAGAATTCAGTTCTACACATTCCAGAAATTCCCAGCACATGGCATGCAGTGAGCTGAAGGGTGGCATAGATACTGCGGAATTCTATGTTCATTAATAAAGCATTAAACCTTTTTTCTAATATCGAGAAGGGTTTTTGCTGGTCCGAAAATAACACTATAAGTTTTGAACGAATAATATGTAAGATAAATATAAGAGAAAAAGATTAATAATGAGAAAAATATTAAAAAATCAATCTTTAATGTAAAATTTAGGGATATTAATTGATTTTTTTAGTCAATTAGCAACTAATATCCTTTTACCCGATATCGAAAACAATATACATGCCTTCGATAGGTATAATAACACAAAAGACTCTTGTATTTCTTCTTTGAAATAAGACAAAGGACTCTTAGCTTTCTTTTCAAAAGTTACATTTTATAAAAATAGTAATATAAGTCAAAAGACTCTTACTTTTTTTAAAGTTAAATTGTATAAAAATACCTTTTTTAAAGTTAAATTTTATAAAAATAATAACTGTAACATGTTACATGTTACTTTATAGTCTAATTGTTTCTTAATAGACATCTTGTCTAAATAACCTTATTCAACAATGTGATAATTGCTTCTCAAGTATATCTAGGAGCTAGAACAACTTCACCATCAAAGTGTTTGACAAAATATGCAAGAGAAAAACAAAGAGACTGAAGTAGATAGAATAGCACATGTGAAAGGTGCTAATATCTAACCATTATATTACAACACACCTTGTAGGTATGTATGATACATATTTATAGTACATTGGAGACAATTCATGAGCCCGTGGTGGCCATGTGAATGCATCCAAGTGTTGGACTAGGATTTGACCCCTAAACCCCCTAGGTTGACCAATAAGCTACCTAACCTAACCAAACAGTCATGAATCCATGTATGAACATGTGTGAACATATAGGAAGCATTCTTGGGTCATTAATGAGGGAAGGAAAGCATGGAAAAGCGCATGGGTGAGTGGAGGAATCTCTAGGAGGAAAATAAATGCCGAGGAGACAAAAAAAACCACTTTCACACACAGTAGTGTTCTTAGTCAAAGCTGGAACTGGTTTACAATTAATGCACAGACTGAAATGTCAGGATCTTCAAACTAGAGTGCCTCAACTACAAGTAATGAGCCAAAATCACCTATTTGACCAGTATTGATCAGTATAACCAAAGTTAGACCATAGAAAATAGCACAAGGCCAGTGTTTATGTCTCCTAGGTGGATCATTAAGGTACTAAGGTAGATTATTTCTCCAACACCCCCCTTAATCCTGACTTAGTACTACACATGATTTATTAAGGCATTGGAAACTAAGGCAGAAGTCACCTTTTACAACAAAATTTTATTGATCCATGTAACCGAGGTAAGGAGAAAAACCTCATGGGACAAAACCTCCCCTCAAAAATGGAAATGACATAAACCAAAATCAGCATAAACTCCAAACTAAATGAAAATTTCTGGAGGAATCTTCTTCTTGGGAAGAAGTGGAATGTGTTCAACAAACTCAGGAACAACTGCATGAGACCATGTAGAACAATTGAAATGCACTTATAGGAGAGCGAATGGTGCTCTTCATACTTGAACCTCGAACCAAACAAGATGTCATGCCAAAAAGAGACTTGAAGTGCCTTAGAATAGGTGACCCCAAGTGAGTCATAAGGATCTTGAAGCATCAACTTTGAATGAAGGTTGTAATCAGCTCCAAGAGGGTGGAACAAGAGTCCCGAATGTGCCATTGTGATGGAAAAGGCTTCTCCATCTTCATATGAACTTGAAGGAACTCTACGAATCATGGTGTAGGAATACTTAGGAAAAAGAGTGTGAAGCAATGAGAGATATTCACTTGATATCCAAAACTCTCCATCTTTTTAACCAATACTCTCATGTGAAGAAAAACCATCTTCTAGAGATGGCTTGCTATGAACATCAACTAGCAATACATCTTCACCATTTTAACAGAAGACATAGAGGAGAAGGGCATAGAATGGATAGTTAAATCTTTAGGAGTAGTGATGGAAACAACTCGTATGCTATCTCCATGAAAAATGACTTCTTGGCAAGGAGAGGAATCCACATAGGAAGTAACATGAGTTGGATCAGTTGTTGAATCTTTGGCTACTTCTTCTTCTTCATTTCAAACAACTTCTTGAGAAATGCATGAGGCTGAGATCATAGGATGTAGAACACATAAGGAGGTGCCCATTTACTTGTTATCCATATAGCTCACATCTTCTATCTGCATGCCAAGAGCTTCATCTAGATTTCTCCAAATCTCAAATGGGTATTCAATAGAATCAAGGAGGTAGCGCATTGTAGGAGGTATAGCTAGACACATAGTTCCATAGGCTCTATCATTGTCATTAAGTCAATCACACTTCTCTTGATAGGATTATGGCTCTCTCACAGCACCAATGGACACATCATAGATATATTATCTCTTGAGATATGCACACATATTTGTCTTCCATTCAGAATAGTTGAATGGGGAAAGGAGAGGAAGTGCTTGTGAATCCATGAAGTTATTGTAAGAACCTGAAATACAAAACACTCAGATAAACTGGAAATATTCCTTAAACAGCAACACAAACCTCACAATATTTATTTACAGCTCCAACTAACTCTGCTACCATGTGAGAATTGCTTCTCAAATAGATCTGGGAGCTAAAATAATTTTACCATCAAAGTGTTTGACAAAATATACAAGAGAAAAACAAAGAGACTGAAATACCTAGAATAGCACATGTGAAATGTGCTAATATCTAACCATTATATTACAACACACCTTGTAGGTATGTATGATACATATTTATAGTACATTGGAGACAATTTGTGAGCCCCTAGTGGGCATGTGAATGCATCTAAGTGTCAAACTAGGATTTGACTCCTAAACTACCCTAGGTTGAGCAATAGGCTACCAAACCTAACCAAACAGTCACAAATCCATGTGTGAACATGTAGGAAGCATTCATGGGTCATTAATGATGGAAGGAAAGCATGGGAGAGCACATGGGTGAGTGGAGAAATATCTAAGAGGAAAATAAATGCCAAGGAGACCACAAAAAACCACTTTCACACACACTAGCGCTCCTAGTCAAAGCTGGAACTGGTTTACAATTAATGCACAATCTGAAATGTCATGATGCTCAAAGTAGAGTGCCTCAACTGCAATTAATGAGCCAGAATCACCTATTTGACCAGTATCAATCAGTATAACCTATGTTAGACCATAGAACATAGCACAAAGCCAATTTTTATGTCTCCTAGGTAGATCATTAAGGTGCTAAGGCAGATTATTGCTCCAACAAACAAAAACTTATATCTATCGATATATTGTAATTAATTTTTTAACTTTAATTAATTGGAATACATATATTTTATATTAAAGTGTAATTTATGGGCAACATAGTAAAAATTTTGTTTTCCTTATTTTACACTTCTCTCTTGCTCATTATAAAGATGCCTTTCTCTCTCTCACACACAAAAATCATTTATTATAAAAATATACTTTTTTATTATTGATATTTAATTATATAAAGTTTTAAAAACTAAATTTCATTTTTGTTAATTTTGTATTTCTATCCTATTTTTACTTTTAGTAATAATTGTTTAACCAAACTATAAAATATAATATTATTTTTTATAATTGATATTTTAAATAGTTCTTACACTAAAATATGGATCTTCACAATTCTCCTTAATAAAATACTTTACTTTAGATCTTTATACATTTATCTCATAATAATCAAATATTTATAATCATTTATAAGATAACCGTTAGACATGGAAAATCAAACTTATGGAGCCCTGTAGCTGGTGATTTCTCACCTAGACTTATGAAAGTCTTAGCAAGTAAATAAAATAGCCAAACTCAAGAAAATAAACTTAATACACTATGAAGAATCACTATGTGGATAGAAAAAACGAGACTAGAAAAAAAAAAACGCAGGCATGTAATATGAATTTCATTTATTTTATTATACCAAGGTTCCTTAGAGTCATGAACGAAATGGTGCTCCTCTTTGAAGGTTGATGCTTCTCCACCTCACTCATAGGTTGCCATTCTCAAAAGGAACGAGACTTCAAGCCAACTAAGACACCTTAGAGTTATGGAGAAATTTCGGTAGAATTTAGGTAGGGGATGTAACAAATCCAAAGTAAAAACCATAATTCAAAATGATTATATATGTATATATATTAAATACATTTTTCCTACGTTATTTTGTTTCACATGTTGTAACGTGAAATAGTTACTATGTTGCACTAGCTTAATGGTTTGAGATCTTTTATCCCTTATGCAGAAAGTGTTTCCACGGTTGTAAGGGTTTTGCCTCAAATGCTAGAAAATTAATACCTTAGAAAAGGGATAGACCCTCCAGTTTAAACATTTAACTTTCTTAGCATTATCGCTAAAATATTATTTTCTCCTCATGCAGGTACCTTACCTTGTTGTCAAGACCTATGAGGGTCTACAAGCTACCCAATACCCCAATCATAACACAATACAAGGTGGAAGAGGTGGTGCTCCTCTTGGTTTATCCAACTATAGAGCTAGGTTGTAAGGAAAACAATTTAAATGAAAAAGACTATTTTCAAGTCCGCAAGTGCTTTACAACTCATTGAGGCTAGGGTTGACTTTATTATTTTTGTTTTCCACTCGAACACTCTGTCGAAGCTTCATACTCCTCAGTGGAAAGATTGCATCGCCATTTAAGCTCAGTTCTGCGTATGTGATAAATATGTTAGAAGTTTACAGGTGCCTTTTTGGCCCCTCGACTAAACAACATGTTATTGCTTCCTCTGAAGCTACTTACCTTCTCATTCATTCTCTAGTTTTCTCCTTTAGCATTTACAATGATAGGGAATGTCTTCCACCAGTTTCACCACCGAATTCCATCTTTAAAAATTGCAGGTAAGAGTTTGGGTTTCGTTTCAGTAAGTGTTTAAACGGTTTCCTCATTATTTGTACCCTTTACTAACAGAACTATGTTTTCCACTGCAGGAATGGCAGCTCTACTACCACTACCGAAATGGATTCTCTTCTAAAAGATTATCGCTTTCTATTGTAATTTTTATGTTTAAAATGGGGCTCCATCCCTACTCTAAAGTTTTAAGGAATGCAAATTTTGTTGGGTGACCGTAACATATCAATGGTCTCTTAAACCTTATTAATAGTTAATAGGGTTTGTCGTTTGGCATAAATGTTTGTTTTGATGGTTAGCATCGGTTGTATAATTTGTGTTTAGAGATTTAAACAGTGATGTTTCATTTTCAAATCTATCCTAGCAAGAAAGGATTATAATTTTGAATTGTATCTCTTGGTTGTATTTAGCGTAAATGAATACATAATTTTGAACTCAAACATGTATCTGGTTTCAATATTATAAAATATTACTTTCTCGGTTGGGTTTCAACCTCTGTTCTTTAACTTGAATTTTGGTGTTTGTATATGTATATATTCACGGGTTTATGCATCGCATTTCAATTTTATTTACTCTCATAACTCAATTTGCGTGGTAAAATAATCGCATGTTAGGGTTTTACTTGTTAAGATGTTATCGTGCAATATGGTTCTTGTAAATGAGTTCTGACCAAGGTTATAAATACATACATTTGTTTGCATGCAACTCTTTTACCATGTTTGTATAGTTAATACGTCTTCAAATACGACCTTCCATTGTTGATTTGTTTAACATAGTTTTAAGTTTTAATAGTATGTTTATTTCGTAATTGAATATAAACAAGCCTAAAACTAATCTTGGAGAACGAAAGAATTTGAATCTTTAATTTTGTATGCCAATTTCAAATAAAATATGGGTTATTAAATAAACCCACTGTGGGTTCGATAATTGCATGTAGAATAACGAAATAATCAAACCCTAGGTTTTGATGCTTGAATTTAAACCAAAATATTATCAAACCCTATGTGGTTAAGTTAATAACCTAACACATGTATAAGTATAAGAAAACTATGGCCCGTGTGGGGGCAGAGCAAGTGGTAAAGTGGAATTGTTGAAATTGGTTGTAAATGGAAGGTCTCATGTTCAAATCCCCCCCAAATTTATCCGTGCGCCATGGTTCGGGCCTTGTGGATGCACCTAGGGGTATAGTGGTGGCAGGATTGGATCCCTGGACCCTGTGTCACGCAAGTACCAACACGTCCCTAGTTGTCGATTCCCCTAGTTACAAAACAAAAAAAGTATAAGAAAACTGTAATTCAAACAGTAATAAGAAAATACACTAATCTTAGGGTTATTTTTGCGTTCACATATGAATAAACATTACTAGTAAAACTTCTCATACAACAAGAACCACATTGGAAATAAGTCTAGTTTAAGAATAAAACATATCTGGAATTTGTAGTTTTAACAATCGCACACTACCCTGCCACTGAAACTGGTTAGTAATTTTACTTGCTTAGCTACACCCCCTTGCCTAGACTCTTGGGTTTAAAATAGTTCATCAACAGCCTCAAGTTACCACCAGTATTAAAGAGAATAAGTTATCTCAGAGCCTAGCATTCTCTTATGCTTCACTAACAGTTCTGAAACAGAGCCTACTCTAGTAGCTCTGTCTAGGATTATTTCTCCTCATAACTATTTCCCTTGAATATTGCCCACTTGTCTCCATAGAGAATGTTGTAGTTTTGATAACTATTTTTAAACCCAAGTTTCTGTCAATTTATTGTGCGATTATTAAAACTTCCAAGTTCCAACTATATATATAAAATAGATTTTACTTATTTCTTTAAAAGTAAATAACAATAACAATATCAAAAGTAATTAGAGGGTGTTACACAGGAATTCGATATATAAAATGGGGGCCTTCATCTTTCTGTTTATAGAAATTATGACTGGGGTAACTTTGTCCTTGGTTTTGGTCACACCATAGTATTGGCAAGTGGTTTTGAGATTTTTTCGCCGTTCGTTTTAATTTTTTTAATTCCTTTTTTTTTCCTTTTCTTTTTTTACTTTGGGGATAATTTCTTCATTTTTGTGCTGTGAAATAGCTATTTTTCTCTAATATGGTCATAAACTAGCCACTTAGTTTTGTGGAGATGGTTGATTGTTAAACAAAAACTAAACATTAAACTAATTACAAAATAAACATTAAATTGATTAATATAAACATAAAACAAATACTATTTAATAATTTAAAACTAAGCTACAACAAGTAAGACATTTCTAAGCTACCAAAGTATGTTGTTGATATTTTGAGGAGATTTAGGATGGAGGATTGTGATGTCGACACCAATGGTCACCAACTAGAAGAAGCTTCATGCTTTTGAGAGAAAGTTGGTGGATCCTACATTATATCGTTAGCTCATTGGTTCATTGATGTATTTGGTCAACTCTCAGCCAGATTTGTGTTTTACGGTGAACACTCTCATTTAGTTCATGGTTGAGCCTAGGAGAGTGCACTAGGTAGCCACAAAACATGTGTGTGTTACCTTAAAGGGATAATGGAGTGTGGTCTGGACTACAGGAAGTCGGATGGGATCAGGTTGATTGGCTTCACAGATTCAAATTGGGAAAGCAATGTGGTGGACCGGAAGAGTGCTTCCGGATGTTATTTTAGTTTGGGCTCGGTAGTAGTCTCGTGGTTCAATTAGAAGCAAAATTTGGTTCCTTTGAATTCTACAAAGGCTAAGTATATGGCAATCAATCAGGCCAGTTATGAGGCACTGTGGCTTCGCAAGTTGTTGGTGAATTTATTTGGTCAAGAGTTGAGGCCTACGGTGATCTACTATGACAATCGGAGTTGCATCCAGCTCTCTGAGAATCCATTATTTCATGACTGGTCAAAGCATATTGAGATCAGGTTCCATTTCATCTGAGATTATGTTCAAAGATGAGAAGTGACTTTACAGTACATTTCCACTTATAAGCAGGTTGCAAATATTCTGACAAAATATTTGGGGAGGGGCAAGTTTATCTTCTTTAGAGACAAGTTGGGAGTGGTGCAGAACACCTTCCTCGGTAAGAGGGAGTGTTGATTTTGGTACCTAGGAAAGTGTTCCCGTGACGTGAATTTAGCCCTAGTCACTTAAAAAGAGGAAATTAAAGTGACCCTTGCATTAAATGACTTGAGATGAGCATTTAATGTGACTTTAGATATTAAAGTCAAATTTTGATCAATTTAAGTGAGTGAGTGAATTTAATATTTGTGAGAGTTAAATCTCATCCATTGATCTAGTCTAATCTCAACCATTGGATTCGATGGCTCCTTACCTACCTAGGGTTTAGACAAAAAGCAATGGAAAAGACATTTTCATTCATTCTTGAGATCACATGAAGAGGCGAGAGAGCAATAGAAAGGCACACAATTGTAGGCACCCATTTTTTGAAGAGTTTGCTGAGGGCACATAAATTGAGGCACCACCGTGATCATTTAATGAGTGGCACAGATTTCGAGGAGATTTGAGGAGACCGTACAATGTGATATTGGGCACAAGTTTCAAGGTAGAATCTAGGCACGATTTTCGAGGAAAGTACAAGCACATTTCCTAAGGCAGCAAACTATTTTTTGCGGCATGATTTTTGAGGATGCACAGGTGCATTTATTACAGTCTTTACAACACGAGTTTTGAGGCGGTTCTGTCACAGTTTTCAAGGGTAGAACAGAGTTGTTATTTTTGGCACGTTTTTCAAGAACGAAGTTGCTCAGAAATCAAGGCAGCCTACTAGGTTATTTTCTCTGGTTGACATAAGTTGTATTTTGACTGAAAATGACTATCCTGATTTTTTTCTTGTAAGAAATAATAAAAACTCTCTCTCTTTAACTAGTTTTTCCCTTGTTGGTTTTTCCACAGCTATTGGCCAAAAATTTCTGAGTGCCGTGTGTTTTTTGGAAGTGCATTTATTTTATTTTCTCCCATTAAAAGGTGAGTTACAATAGTGTTTATCTGAAAATTTATGTTATTTGTGCCCTTTAAAATTTTATTGGTTGGTTGTTAAACTGAGTTATTTTTTGACAGTTAAACTAGTGGTTGAAACTAAGTAAAAACTTACACCTCTCACAACTTAGAGGATTTTTCTATAAATCAATCCAAATGGATGGATCCAATGAATGCCACAAATGGGGCCACTGCATGGAGCAGATTCATTCAAGTGACTTAATTTTTGTTTGATTTGAGACCGAGTGATTAAATTTGGCTAATGTACACTGACGGAGTAAGCTATCTACCCGACCATTTGCACCGGGGCCCACCTCATGCCATCAATGATAGCTTACTCCGTTACTTCTCTTCCGTGAGACTGAGACCAAGACCCACCCAATTTTGAACAAGTATTACCTTATTCAAAAAACCCAAACCCATGGAGAAAGCTTTTCCTCCAAGTGGCCCCTGGTAATGCTCATTCTCTTTCGGAACAAACCTTAAATCACACTTCCCATAATATTGAAAAAACCCTAATTAGAAATCCATGTGAACAATTAGCAATACATTCAAGAGTACTGCAATATATTTTCATATACAAAATTTATTTAATCTTTCTCCAAACAAAACAGATGAAAATATGCAAATATTTTACTTTTAATGGAAACAAACAGATGAAAATATACAAAATATATTTACTCCTATTGCAAACAAAATGGAAAAGAGTAAATATATTGTGTTTTCATGGATATTTTAGTTACTAGTACAAACTACCAATAACTAAAGAATATTGCATTCATATTATTTTTTCTCAATATATTTTTTCTTATTTTTCCTTTCTCAAGGAAGTTTCAATGGAAAACAGATTCTTATCAATGATGTTACATTTAATAGAAACAGAAGTTTAAAGCTTTCCCATTGAGTTTGAGTTTTCTCCAAATATGAATCATGTAATACTTGTTCAGAATCCAGTAAGTCTCACCGAAGAGAAATAACCGATCACTAATCAATGGAGGGCATCAGGTGGACGCAAATCATCTCGGGTAGATAGCTTACTCCGTACAACAACTAGCCGTATTATTGAGATGGTGAGCTCAAGATTGTCTTATAATGGAATTTATCCCATGGAAAGAAGTTTGTCATCCAAAGTGAATTTCAAATGCAGTGAAGTTGTTTGAATCGCATGACACTAACATAAACAAACACAATCTCTGTACACTGTACATCTCCCTTATGTCCCTTATGTGTTTATAATAGATTAATCGTTAAATACGCAATTAACAAAGTCAAACCACACACTTTCTACAATGCAATCTATAGCAGCAATTACTGTGGCTCATCGAGGACAATTACATATTCTCTAAAATCAGCACTCAAATACTTAAATTCCAACATCTAAATTATTCAATCCAACAACAAAAAATGTACAGAAATAACATCTGATCGCGGTTTCATTCCAGTAAAGGTAGTAATGCACATAACCGCAGAGAGGGTAGAAACAAATGACTGCCATCCCTAATAAAAAATCAAGATTGACGGCTCGCACGAATGATGAAGTCAATAACTCTGGGTTATGATAATAGTGTGGAGATTGGGTTGAAACAAATAGAATAATCGATCCCCAGACCTCCTCTAAAACACGTAATAACTAAAATGGCTTAAAAGGGAACTCTTGCAAATATGAGAAGATTTAACTTACTCTCGGTCTGCAAATAAGTTGTCTCTATGTTCTAGATAAGTCTGGACAAGATAGCATTTCCTCATTCAACTGTTCACCCAAAATGCCCCGCAATTACTACCACAGTTACCAGTAAAGTGTAACTACAACTATAAGTGAAAAGTAAAGTGTTCAGTGAACCTGATAGGCTTATGCTATTTCTGTGGAGATTATTATTTATTGAAAAAATGCTAACCATTAATTATTTATTAAAAAAATGCTAAACATTAATTTAATTACATTTATAGTATAACATAAACATTAAACTAATTAATATAAACATTAAAAACTATTTTAAAAAAACATTAAAAAAAAAACTATTTTATTAAAAAAACAAAACCCTTAATAAAAAAACAAAAAAACTAATGTAAAGTATAAATATTTACTTACCAATGATGTTACTTATTTCTATTGAAATGAAGTATAAATCTTTATTGACCTATATTGACACCTCTTTATAACTAAATCTTATTAAATCTTAATCAAGATGCATTTAAGCATAACTAAATGAATTTAGTCAGTATACTTGTTACATTCAAATTATTCTTGTTGATTGGCTCAACCAATTCCACAATCTCAAATAATATCTAAAGGCCTATCAACATAACTAACCCATTTAGTAATAACTTAGAAATCTAAAAAAATAGCTTACTGATTTGTAAAACCAATCAAGATCAATTCAGAATTCATCTCCAACCCTAAATAAAATACTTATCCTAAACCTACTCATATAATCTAAGTTATGAATAACAGAAAAATCTTTGTTATCGAGTGTTTTGCAGCACATGTTTTCCAAACAAATCAATCAAACTTCCAAATTATACCACCAAATTTAATTTATTAAATTACTATCAATCATTTTAAGAGCCTTTACAATCATACCCAATCAATAACCCACTCACAGATTTGAACACGGTCTCCTTAATACTTACTGAAAAATAATAACCACTTTAAAAGTAGTTCAAATAAAACAATTTGTTTTAATAACATATTACATGAATACCAAACAGCAAAGCTCTTATAATTGCTTTACACTGGATTATTTCTATTAAAATAAAGATGATGAGGTCCAAAGATACAAAAATTGGCATTTATAATATATAACTATAGTCCTTATGTTATGCATGACAGTTGAAAAAATTAGCACTGAGATTGCCGATAGAGTCTACAACTGAGCCTTGGGTATTATATCGAACAATCACATCTTTTGCTGCTACAACTGGTTGCGTCAGATTAAACACTTGAATGGTGTTATCCTCAAGCTGAAGCTCCATTTCCACGTTATTTGCATGACAGTATACACATGTATTGTTTATTCCAATATCCACCCATGGAACCCAATCGTTCTCTAGAGGCTTCGTAATATTCCACAATAACTGGTCCGACGTGCACAGAACTGACAAAACATGGCTGCCTTCTGAAATCAAATAAATAACCATTGAAATCAGATAAATACATCCTTCAGTTTTGTTGGTTGCATCCTTTCAAGAAGCATTGATAAAGTATGTTTAATCTACTTGATGAGAAAAGGGTGCAAAATCAACCAAATGATCCAAAAACATTGCAGGAATTCATAACATAAAACCTTAATACAC
>LPNX010642697.1:0-32947 GCA_001517045.1 Pseudotsuga menziesii
CTTAGGTTGGTTTGGAGAACACATTAATGTCCCTAGTTTGTAACAATTAAAAACAACTTCCCATTTATCCCAAGTAGTATCATCAAGATATAACAAGACTCTTTTTTCAGCAAAGTTTGTTAGTGGACAATCGAAGAAAGAGCACAACATTTCATCATCAACCTGTTAAAAAATAAAAAATATAAATTAGTAAGAATGTGATATCAAAAATAAAATAGCCATGAATTTAATTAAAACAATATAAACTAAGTGCAAAAAAAAAAATTGCATACCTTGTCTTCAGCCGTCTTAGAATTCCCACATTTTTGTTTCTTTAATTTATTTGTGGCAATTAGGAATTGTCTTGCAGATCGCACAGAATCAATGAATGGAGTTTTGAAGAACACTGTGTTTGCAGAATTTAACTGTCAGCAAATATGAATCACCACACTAGGAGCAACTAATGGATCTAAGAATCGAGCATTACGTTCTTTGTACTTCTGTTTTGCCTCCCCAGATAGATTGAATTTAGGATTTGATAATATTTCTTTTGCTGCTTGAATGGTGTGTTTCCCATCAACTATCCAAAAATTGATGTTCTTGGCATTTATATCCATTTCATTCATTATTTTCACAGGGTTTCCAATCAGATCAGACTCTTTTGTGTCAAATGGAATCAGAAGAGCATCAGGCAATGATGCTTGAAATTTTTGTAGGAATGATTTTATTAATAATCGAACATTTAAATCATCCCATGATCTCAATTTATCTAACTTGGGTGCTTCTACACATCTTCGAACATCCACCTTCATGGTAAAAGAGCTTGAAAATAAATAACCGTCCTTAAAATTTTCATGGATTTCATCGCATTGGTCAGCAAGCTTCTCTATCTGAGAGTCTTCTTTTTAGGATTTTACAAACTCTGTAGTAGGCATGAACTCACTTTCTTTAATGCTCTGTTCTAGCTCAGCTAAATATACCCTTCTCAAAGCAAGCAATTGAGCCTTGAGTTTATCATCTGGTATTTTATCAAGTAGTTTACCTCTTTGTTGCAAATAAAGAAACACGGATGATGTTTTCTTACATCTCACATAGTGATATTTCATAACGTTGGTAATACGTTGTACAAGATCATCACAACTCTTTAGACCAGATTCATTGAAGCTCTCAAAACTGTCCAACTTAAACTGTGACTTTTTTATTGACTCTGGAAATTCTGTATTAGTATCAATCAAATCTGGTCTAAATTTTGTGTAATCAACTTGGCAAGAAAAATAATTTCACTTCATTTTCTTCAATTACCTCCATTTGAAAATCGATCTAACTATGATTGAGAGCATAGCAACTAACAATTATCCCTAGCCTTTGTATATCATTTCCATCCATGGATCCAAATAGATACATATCTGGAAACATATTCATGGGACTTTCAATCTCAACATACCAATCTTTGACATACTCATATGCAATAGATGTTTTGAACTTTTTAATCATTTCAAAATTAGAACCCATTGTTGAATTTATAATCTGAGTTGAATGACGCTTTTGTTTTTTGAATGCTGATTGTGGAATTTTACTTGCTTTGGAGACGACAGCTTCTGAAAACAATAATAAACAATTATTACTATAAATAAAATGAAATCAAAATCACAAATATTACCATATAGTCTTCTAGTCTAACCATTTAGAAATGAGAGAATAATATTCAAAACCACCATACCACATGGGGGAGGCGTTGTTTGTGTGTCACTTGCAATTCGTTTTTTCTTCAAATTATTCCTTGGAATTGTCATTGCACTAGAGTCCATAGCTTCTAAAAACAATAATAAATAGTTGACTATAAGTTTAAATTGTTTAAAAAATACATGAAATAATGAGCATTATCAAACAATATTCTATTATATGTCTTTTATTCACATGCACAAGAATAATAAGGGTCATGTGTTATGAAAACATATTAAATACTTAAAGATAAATAAAAATCCATTGCATCTAGCACAAGTAGAGGCTCATTAAAAAGAAAAGTTTTCCTTCTCAAAAATGCCAGAAGGAAATGCTTATGCTAGAAAGAAAGCTAGCATTCGCTAGCTTTCCTTGATCTTTTGCCATGTGCTTATTTCAAAATAGAGCACATGGCACAAGCTCAAGGTATAAGCTAGCAACCGCCAATCAACATGGATATGATTTTTCTATTGGAAAGCTAGCAACTGCTAGCTTTCTTTCTAGCATAGTATGTGTTATTATCCTATAAGTAAATGCTTATGCTAGAAGGAAAGCTAACAGTCGCTAGCTTTCCTTGATCTTGTGCCATGTGCTTATTTGAAAATAGAGTACATGGCACAAGTTCAAGGTATAAGCTAGCAACCACCAATCACTATGCCTAGGGTTTTTCTATTGGAAATCTAGCGACTGCTAGCTTTCCTTCTACCATAAGCATGTGTGACATGCTAGAAAAAAATGTTTATGCTAGAATGAAAGGTAGAATTCGTTCAAAATAGAGTACATGGCACAAGCTCAAGGTATAAGCTAGCAACCACCAATCACCATGGACAGGGTTTTTCTATTGGAAAGCTAGCGACTATTAGCTTTCCTTCTAACATAAGCATGTGTGTTTATGCTAGAAGGAAAGCTAGTAGTCACTAGCTTTTCTTGATCTTTTTCCATGTGCTTATTTCAAAATAGATCACATGGCACAAGCTCAAGGTATAAGCTAGCAACCACCAATCACAATGGACATGATTTTTTTATTGGAAAGCTAGCGACGACTAGCTTTCCTTCTAACATAAGTATGTGTTATTATCCTAGAAGAAAATGCTTATGTTAGTCTCTAGGTTTCGTTGATCTTGTACCATGTGCTTATTTGAAAATAGAATACATGGCACAAGCTCAAGGTATAAACTAGCAACCACCAATCACCATGTCTAGGGTTTTCTATTCGAAAGCTAGCAACTGCTAGCTTTCATTCTAACATAAGCATGTGGGTTATGCTAGAAGGAAATGCTTATGCTAGAAGGGAAGCTAGCATTCGTTCAAAATAGAGCACATGGCACAAATTCAAGGTATAAGCAAGCAACTACCAATAACCATGTAAAGCTAGCGACTGCCAGCTTTCCTTCTAACATAAACACGTGTGTTATGCTATAAGGAAATACTTATGCTAGAAGGAAAGCTAAGATTCGTTCAAAATAGAGCACATGGCACAAGCTCAAGGTATAAGTTAACAACCACCAATCACCATGGACAAGGTTTTTCTATTGGAAAGCTAGCAACTATTAGCTTTCCTTTTAGCATAAGCATGTGTGTTTATGCTAGAAGGAAATGATTTTGGAAAGCTAGCGACTGTTAGCTTTCCTTTTAGCATAAGCATGTGTGTTTATGCTAGAAAGAAATGATTATGCTAGAAGGAAATGATTATGCTAGCAACCACCAATCACCATGGATATGATTTTTCTATTGGAATGCTAGCGACTGCTAGCTTTCATTCTAACATAAGTATGTGTTATTATCCTAGAAGGAAATTCTTATGCCAGAAGGGAAACTAGCAGTCGCTAGCTTTCCTTAATCTTGTGCCATAGGATTATTTGAAAATAGAGTACATGGCACAAGCTCAAGGTATAAGCTAGCAACCACCAATCACCATGCTCAGGGTTTTTCTATTGGAAAGCTAGCGACTGCTAGTTTTTCTTCTAACATAAGCATGTGTGTTATGCTAGAAGGAAATGCTTATGCTAGAAGGAGAGCTAACATTCGTTCAAAATAGAGCACATGGCATAAGCTGAAGGTATAATCTAGCAACAATCAATCACCATGGACAGGGTTTTTCTAATTGAAAGCTAGCGACTATTAGCTTTTCTTCTAGTATAATCATGTGTGTTTATTTTAGAAGGAAATGCTTATGCTAGAAGGAAAGCTAGCAGTCACTAGCTTTCCTTGATATTTTACCAAGTGCTTATTTCAAAATAGAGCACATGGCACAAGCTCAAGGTATAAGCTAGCAACCACCAATCACCATGGACATGTTTTTTTTATTGGAAAGCTAGCGACTGCTAGCTTTCCTTCTAGCATAAGTATGTGTTCTTATCCTAAAATGAAATGCTTTTGCTAGAAGGAAAGCTAGCACTCGCTAGCTTTCCTTGATCTTGTGCCATGTGCTTATTTGAAAATAGAGTGCATGGCACAAGCTCAAAGTATAAGCTAGCAACCACCAATCACCATGCCCAAGGTTTTTCTATTGGAAAGCTAGCGACTGCTAGTTTTGCTTCTAACATAAGCATGTGTGTTATGCTAGAAAGAAAGCTAGCATTCGTTCAAAACAGAGCACATAGCACAAGCTCAAGATATAAGCTAGCAACCACCAATCACCATGGATAGGATTTTTCTATTGGAAAGTTAGCGACTGGTAGCTTTCTTTCTAGCATATGTATGTGTTATTATCCTATAAGTAAATGCTTATGCTAGAAGGAAAGCTAGCAGTCGCTAGCTTTCCTTGATCTTGTGCCATGTGCTTATTTGAAAATAGAGTACATGACACAATTTCAAGTCTTTCCTTGATCTTGTGCCATGTGTTTATTTGAAAATAGAGTACATGGCACAAGTTCTAGGTATAAGCTAGCAACCACCAATCACCATGTCTAGGCTTTTTCTATTGGAAAGCTAGCGACTGCTAGCTTTCCTTCTACCATAAGCATGTGTGACATGTTAGAAAAAAAAATTTATGCTAGAATGAAAGGTAGCATTCGTTCAAAATAGAGTACATGGCATAAGCTCAAGGTATAAGCTAGCAACCACCAATCACCATGGACAGGGTTTTTCTATTGGAAAGCTAGCGACAGCTAGCTTTCCTTCTAGCATAAGCATTCCCTTATGCTATATGGAAAGCTAACAGTCGCTATATTTCTTCGATCTTTTGCCATGTGCTTATTTCAAAATAGAGCACATGGCACAAGCTCAAGGTATAAGCTAGCAACCACCAATCACAATGGATATGATTTTTCTATTGGAAAGCTAGGGACGACTAGCTTTTCTTCTGGCATAAGTATGTGTTATTATCCTAAAAGGAAATGCTTATGTTAGTCTCTAGCTTTCCTTGATCTTGTACCATGTGCTTATTTGAAAATAGAATACATGGCACAAGCTCAAGGTATAAACTAGCAACCACCAATCACCATGTCCAGGGTTTTCTATTGGAAAGCTAGCGATTACTAGTTTTCATTCTAACATAAGCATGTGGGTTATGCTAAAAGGAAATGCTTATCCTAGAAGGGAAGCTAGCATTCATTCAAAATAGAGCACATGGCACAAATTCAAGGTATAAGAGAGCAACCACCAATCACCATGTAAAGCTAGCGACTGCTAGCTTTCCTTCTAACATAAACACGTGTGTTATGCTATAAGGAAATACTTATGCTAGAAGGAAAGCTAGAATTCATTCAAAATAGAGCACATGGAACAAGCTCAAGGTATAAGCTAATAACCACCAATCACCATGGACAACTTTTTTCTATTGGAAAGCTAGTGACTGTTAGCTTTCCTTCTAGCATAAGCATGTGTGTTTATGCTAGAAGAAATTGATTATGCTAGAAGGAAAGCTAGCAGTTGCTATCTTTCCTCGATATTTTGCCATGTTCTATTTCAAAATAGATCACATGACACAAACTCAAGGTATAAGCTAGCATCCACCAATCACCATGGACATGATTTTTCTATTGGAAAGCTAGCGACTGCTATCTTTCATTCTAACAAAAGTATGCGTTATTATCCTAAAAGAAAATTCTTATGCTAGAAGGAAAGCTAGCAGTCGCTAGCTTTCCTTGATCTTGTGCCATGTGCTTATTTGAAAATAGAGTACATGGCACAAACTTAAGGTATAAGCTAGCAACCACCAATCACCATGCTCAGGGTTTTTCTATTGGAAAGGTAGCGACCGCTACTTTTTCTTCTAACATAAGCATGTGTGTTATGCTAAAAAGAAATGATTATGTTAGAAGGGGAGCTAGCATTCGTTCAAAATAGAGCACATGGCACAAGCTCAAGGTATAAGCTAGCAACCATCAATCACCATGGACAGGGTTTTTCTAATTGAAAGCTAGCGACTGTTAGCTTTCTTTCTAGTATAAGCATGTGTGTTTATTTTAGAAGGAAATGCTTATGTTAGAAGGAAAGCTAGTAGTCACTAGCTTTCCTTGATCTTTTTCCATGTGCTTATTTCAAAATAGAGCACATGGCACAAGCTCAAGGTATAAGCTAGCAACCACCAATCACCATGCACATGATTTTTCTATTGGAAAGCTAGCGACTGCTAGCTTTCCTTCTAGCATAAGTATGTGTTCTTATCCTAGAATAAAATGCTTATGCTAGAATGAAAGATAGCAGTCGCTAGCTTTCCTTGATCTTGTGCCATGTGCTTATTTGAAAATAGGGTACATGGCACAAGCTCAAGGTATAAGCTAGCAGCCACCAATCACCATGCCCAAGGTTTTTCTATTGGAAAGCTAGCGACTGCTAGCTTTCCTTCTAACGTAAGCATGTGTGTTATGCTAGAAGGAAAGCTAGCATTCGTTCAAAACAGAGCACATGGCACAAGCTCAAGGTATAAGCTAGCAACCACCAATCACCATGGACATGATTTTTCTATTGAAAATCTAGCGACTGCTAGCTTTATTTCTAGCATAGGTATGTGTTATTATCCTATAAGTAAATGCTTATGCTATAAGAAAAGCTAGCAGTCGCTAGCTTTCCTTGATCTTGTGCCATGTGCGTATTTGAAAATAGAGTACATGGCATAAGTTCAAGGCTTTCCTTGATCTTGTGCAATGTGCTTATTTGAAAATAGAGTACATGGCACAAGTTCAAGGTATAAGCTAGCAACCACCAATCACCATGCCTAGGGTTTTTCTATTGGAAAGCTAGCGACTGCTAGCTTTCCTTCTACCATAAGCATATGTGACACGGTAGAAAAAAATGTTTATGCTAGAATGAAAGGTAGCATTCGTTCAAAATAGAGTACATGGAACAAGCTCAAGGTATAAGCTAGCAACCACCAATAACCATGGACAGGGTTTTTCTATTGGAAAGCTAGCGAATGTTAGCTTTCCTTCTAGCATAAGGATGTGTGTTTATGCTAGAAGGAAATGCTTATGCTAGAAGGAAAGCTAGCAGTCGCTAGCTTTCTCTGTTCTTGTACCATGTGCTTATTTGAAAATAGAATACATGGCACAAGCTCAAGGTATAAATTGGTAACCACCAATCACCATGTCCAGGGTTTTCTATTGGAAAGCTAGTGACTGCAGCTTTCATTCTAACATAAGCATGTGAGTTATGCTAGAAGAAAATGCTTATGCTAGAAGGGAAGCTAGCATTCGTTCAAAATAGAGCACATGGCACAAATTCAAGGTATAAGCGAGCAACCACCAATCACCATGCTCAGGGTTTTTCTATTGGAAAGCTAGCGACTGATAGCTTTTATTCTAACATAAGCATGTGTGTTATGCTAGAATAAAATGCTTATGATAAGAGGAGAGCTAGCATTCGTTCAAAATAGAGCACATGGCAAAATAGAGCCCATTGTATTTCATGTAGGCTCGAAATGAAAAGTCATGACTTAAATAAAAAGACATGTCAGTTTTCACTATACTTATGGAGAAATATATGATTAATATCATGTGAATCATTTAGAGAGGACTTGTGCCGAGTTCATTAATATGTTTGGGGTGTTCACGAACCCTCTTTCTTAAACAAATGAGACAAATAATCAAGATGAGGATGAGAATGAGATGAAGAGAAAAAAAGATTGACGAGTAGTGAATCTCCAATGGGATGTACTTCCATGGATTTTTCAATATAAGTACTTGACATTGAATCACTCATAATATTTGAAATTGTAAAAAATAAAATGTAAAATTTAAAAACCTTTGTTATTAGAAATTCTTATCAACTTCTACAAGAAGATCTTCCAAATGATTATAAGGATGTGGGGGCTTGATAAATATGCAATTATGTTTGTCCTAAGTTTCACTATTTAAAAGCAAAACAAAAAAACAACTTCAAGTGCATGTTTACCCAGCTCTTCAAAACTGCACATATTGTGTGGGTAAATAATTCTACTACGAATTTTTATTGTTCCCGCTCTAATCTATCGTGGTTAATGGACTATGAACAAGACAAATCACAAGCTACAAATAAGTGTAAAAGGTGCAACAAGTGAGTGATATGTTCAAAGTCGGTTTAGTGAAAGAGTCACAAAATGTAGGTTATGTTTAATTATGAGTTTGGTAGGTTGAATATATAAATATAAAAAAAGTGTATGGTTTTCCGCAGATATGTAACTAGGCCTTCCAAAAGCAAAATTGATGGTGACAATGGAGTCCACACACCAATTGAATAGTGAAGGTAATAAAGAGGCAGTTCTACTGGCGATGGGAAAAATGTTCCAATCTAGAAGACTTGGCAACACCTCCCAACAGCAATAGCTGACTTCAGGAGTCAATTGCACCCACAAGTGCTCCTTGGTGATTTCCTAAATTTGGCCACTAAGATACCTTGCGTCAAGTGTGGATCAGTGGTTCGGCCTGTACGGTATAGTGTCGTCTCCCTACAATGAGTTGGGTGACTCGTAGGGGAGAGCAAGGCAACTATACCTCGGATTTAACCTCCTTGGGCACGGTGCACTTCTGATCCGGGTTTTCTTTTAACACTTGCTTATAGCAGGATTTATAAAGCACCCTATAAGTCAACAATGCTGTGTTTCAAAATATATCTAATGAAAGTAGATTGGAGGGCATTAATGGATTCCTAGCCCAATCAATCCTACCTAACTAATTTATGTTTTGTGACCTCATGTGAAGCTTGTAGGCTACACCAAGAATATAATTTTTGAGATAATTTCTATTGCTAATAACAAGTAAATTATACAAAGACACTACCTCTAGTTTTCTATTGCTAATAACAATTAAATGTTACATATAGATTACCTCTAATGCGAAAATAGACATAAACATAGTAAAATATACATAAAGAAGACCTCATTCATTATAACTTTTATACCAAATTAAGTTTATTGGTTTACTTAAAGACCTGTGAACCAAAAATAAATAAAATTGAACCCATATAAATGATAGACTATAAATCATCATATTTTTATGTCATTAACCAAGTAGTTCTTTTATCATTACATTTTGTTAACTCATTAAACAACATACAACTGTATTAACTAAAAGTTATACCTAAACTTTAAGCTAATTTAAAAACTATTTCTATAAAATCCATTTTCATTTTGTAAATAATATTAAAACATATCATTATATATTATATTTTCACTTTTAAAAATATATGGAAACTCAATTTTCAATTTTTTTGATTTTCCCAATTAAAAATGGAGAGTATGTCAAAGCATACATTATTTTTGTGTCTTTCCCTCTGCTTTAACTTCATACACTATAGGAAAAAAAAGGCAACAGGTTAAACTATAGAATGTTGATTGTCACTATTTTTAGCTTGTAACAAGTAAACGAAATGACCTTACAAGTTTATATTAAAGTGTTTTTTCTAAATATTTATATTAATTATTGACTATAATAAAAAAATTAATGGTTAAAAATGTATATTAAAATATTATTTTAAATATTTATAAATATTCATATTTAAGAATTAAATATAATAAAAACATATACATACCCGTCACCACTTTGTTTTGAGTGGATGTGGGAGAAGATCACAAATGACAATTTTGCAATGACAATGGAGAAAATTAGAAGTTCCATTTAATGAAGGATTAAATGTGTATTCTTTATTGAAAAATATATAAGTAATAAAAAAAATTCATTTAACATGGATAATCAAAATTTTAAAAAATGATTCAAACAATTTAAATAATATTTAATAATATAAACTTTGTAAGAGTTTAAGACCATGTTTATCCTAACCAAAACATAATAGACTAAAAATCAAAGACCATGTTTATCCTAACCAAAAAAGTAATAGACTAAAAATCATGAGATGGTTATTTAGGAATCACAGGTTCATTGAACTTCAAGGCTTCAACCTTGAAGTTCGAAATTTGATGAAACTGAAATAAATTCTCAAGTTCGTTTATGTTTGGAAAACTTCATGGATGAAGTTTAGTTTGATTCAGAATGGAGGTGATCCTATATGCAAATTTGAACCTAAAGGTGATTTGAATTTGGCATTGAGGGGAACTGGAAGGTGAAATTTATCTTTAGAATTGTTATTTAATTTGTGTTCTTCATGTTTTATAATTTATAAATGAAAAATGCAAAACCCTAATTTTATTATGTTGTTGAATTTCTCCATGCTCATGATTTTGTAATTTTGTTCACTCCTTCATCTACTCGTGATCTATTGAGTGCCAACAAAGATGGTCCAAAAATTGCAATACTTATATGCTATTTTTTATCACTTTCATGAAAAATAATGTCATGCAATTTAAGTCAAAATAGTACTAAACTCCCTAAGAAAAAAGGCCTTCCATCTATTTCCAGGTATCCCATAAAGATCTCTATATTTAAAGGATAAGGTAAACAAAATATAATAGCAATTCCTAATGAAAGTGCAAAAACTGCGTCACTAGAAGGTGGTGGAAATGCTGGAAAGCTTCAATTTTAAATTTCATTGGGCATTGAAATAGTATAAAACGCAAAATTTCATAACTCATTGACCCCCTTAATAAAAATCCATTGCATCTAGCACAAGTAGAGACTCATTAAAAAGAAAAATTTTCCTTCTCAAAAATGCTAGAAGGAAATGCTTATGCTAGAAAGAAAGCTAGCAGTCGCTAGCTTTCCTTGATCTTTTGCCATGTGCTTATTTCAAAATAGAGCACATGGACAGGATTTTTCTATTGGAAAGCTAGCGACTGCTAGCTTTCTTTCTAGCATAGGTATGTGTTATTATCCTATAAGTAAATGCTTATGCTAGAAGGAAATCTAGCAGTCGCTAGCTTTCCTTCATCTTGTGCCATGTGCTTATTTGAAAATAGAGTACATGGCACAAGTTCAAGGTATAAGCTAGCAACCACCAATCACTATGCATAGGGTTTTTCTATTGGAAAGCTAGCGACTGCTAGCTTTCCTTCTCCCATAAGCATGTGTGACATGCTAGAAAAAAATGTTTATGATAGAATGAAAGGTAGCATTCGTTCAAAATAGAGTACATGGCACAAGCTCAAGGTATAAGCTAGCAACCACCAATCACCATGGACAGGGTTTTTCTATTGGAAAGCTAGCGACTGTTAGCTTTCCTTCTAGCATAAGCATGTGTGTTTATGCTAGAAGGAAATGCTTATGCTAGAAGGAAGGCTAGCAGTCGCTGGATTTCCTTGATCTTTTGCCATGTGCTTATTTCTAAATAGAGCACATGGCACAAGCTCAAGGTATAAGCTAGCAACCACCAATCACAATGGACATGATTTTTCTATTGGAAAGCTAGCGACGACTAGCTTTCCTTCTAGCATAAGTATGTGTTATTATCCTAGAAGGAAATGCTTATGTTAGAAGGAAAGCTAGCAGTCGCTAGCTTTCCTTGATATTGTACCATATGCTTATTTGAAAATAGAATACATGGCACAAGCTCAAAGTATAAACTAGCAACCATCAATCACCATGTCCAGGGTTTTCTATTGGAAAGCTAGCGACTGCTAGCTTTCATTCTAACATAAGCATGTGGATTATGCTAGAAGGGAATGCTTATGCTAGAAGGGAAGCTAGCATTCGTTCAAAATAGAGCACATGGCACAAATTCAAGGTATAAGTGAGCAACCACCAATCACTATGTAAAACTAGCGACTGCTAGCTTTCCTTCTAACATAAACACGCGTGTTATGCTATAAGGAAATACTTATGCTAGAAGGAAAGCTAGCATTCGTTAAAAATAGAGCACATGGCACAAGCTCAAGGTATAAGCTAACAACCACCAATCACCATGGACAGGGTTTTTCTATTGGAAAGCTAGCGACTGTTAGCTTTCCTTCTAGCATAAGCATGTGTGTTTATGGTAGAAGGAAATGATTATGCTAGAAGGAAAGCTAGCAGTTGCTAGCTTTCCTTGATATTTTGCCATGTGCTTATTTCAAAATAGATCACATGACACAATCTCAAGGTATAAGCTAGCAACCACCAATCACCATGGATAGGGTTTTTATATTGGAAAGCTAGCGACTGTTAGCTTTCCTTTGAGCATAAGCATGTCTGTTTATGCTAGAAGGAAAGCTAGTAGTCAATAGCTTTCCTCGATCTTTTCCCATGTGGTTATTTCAAAATAGAGCACATGGCACAAGCTCAACGTATAAGCTAGCAACCACCAGTCACAATGGACATGATTTTTCTATTGGAAAGCTAGCGATGACTATCTTTCCTTCTAGCATAAGTATGTGTTATTATCCTAGAAGGAAATGCTTATGTTAGAAGGAAAGCTAGCAGCTAGCAGTCACTAGCTTTCCTTGATCTTGTACCATGTGCTTATTTGAAAATAGAATACATGGCACAAGCTCAAGGTATAAACTAGCAACCACCAATCACCATGTACAGGGTTTTCTACTGGAAAGCTAGCGACTGCTAGCTTTCATTCTAACATAAGCATGTGGGTTATGCTAGAAGGAAATGCTTGTGCTAGAAGGGAAGCTAGCATTCATTCAAAATAGAGTACATGGCACAAATTCAAGGTATAAGCGAGTAACCACCAATCACCATGTAAAGCTAGCGACTGCTAGCTTTCCTTCTAACATAAACACGTGTGTTATGCTATAAGGAAATACTTATGCTAGAAGGAAAGCTAGCATTCGTTCAAAATAGAGCACATGGCACAAGCTCAAGGTATAAGCTAACAACCAGCAATCACCATGGACAGGGTTTTTCTATTGGAAAGCTAGCGACTGTTAGCTTTCCTTCTAGCATAAGCATGTGTGTTTATGCTAGAAGGAAATGATTATGCAAGAAGGAAAGTTAGCAGTTGCTAGCTTTCCTTGATATTTTTCCATGTGCTTATTTCAAAATAGATCACATGACACAAGCTCAAGGTATAAGCTAGCAACCACCAATCACCATGGACATGATTTTTCTATTGGAAAGCTAGCGACTGCTAGTTTACATTCTAACATAAGTATATGTTATTATCCTAGAAGAAAATTATTATGGTAGAAGGAAAGATAACAGTCGCTAGATTTCCTTGATCTTGTGCCATGTGCTTATTTGAAAATAGAGTACATGGCAAAAGCTCAAGGTATAAGCTAGCAACCACCAATCACCATGCTCAGAGTTTTCCTATTGGAAAACTAGCAAGTGCTAGCTTTTCTTCTAACATAAGCATGTGTGTTATGCTAGAAGGAAATGCTTATTCTAGAAGGAGAGCTAACATTCGTTCAAAATAGAGCACATGGCACAAATTGAAAGTGTAAGCTAGGAACCATCAATCACCATGGACAGAGTTTTTCTAATTGAAAGCTAGCGACTGTTAGCTTTCTTTCTAGTATAAGCATGTGTGTTTATTTTAGAAGGAAAGCTAGCAGTCGCTAGCTTTCCTTGATCTTTTTCCATGTACTTATTTCAAAATAGAACAAATGGCACAAGCTCAAGGTATAAGCTAGCAACCACCAATCACTATGGACATGATTTTTCTATTGGAAAGCTAGCGACTGCTAGCTTTATTTCTAGCATAAGTATGTGTTCTTATCCTAGAAGAAAATGCTTATGTTAGAAGGAAAGCTAGCAGTCGCTAGATTTCCTTGATCTTGTGCCATGTGCTTATTTGAAAATAGAGTGCATGGCACAAGCTCAAGGTATAAGCTAGCAACCACCAATCACCATGCCCAAGGTTTTTCTATTGGAAAGCTAGCGACTACTAGCTTTCCTTCTAACATAAGCATGTGTGTTATGCTAGAAGGAAAGCTAGCATTCGTTCAAAATAGAGCACATGGCACAAGCTCAAGGTATAAGCTAGCAACCACCAATCACCATGGACAGGGTTTTTTATTGGAAAGCTAGCGACTGTTAGCTTTCCTTCTAGCATAAGTATGTGTGTTTATGCTAGAAGAAAATGCTTATGGTAGAAGGAAAGCTAGCAGTCGCTAGCTTTCATTGATCTTTTGCCATGTGCTTATTTCAAAATACATCACATGGAACAAGCTCAAGGTATAAGCTAGCTACCACCAATCACCATGGACATGATTTTTCTATTGGAAAGCTAGCGACTGCTAGCTTTTTTTCTAGCATAAGCATGTGTGTTATGCTAGAAGGAAATGCTTATGCTAGAAGGAGAGATAGCATTCATTCAAAATAGAGCACATGTCACAAGCTGAAGGTATAAGCTAGCAACCATCAATCACCATGGACAGGGTTTTTCTAATTGAAAGCTAGTGACTGTTAGCTTTCCTTCTAGTATAAGCATATGTGTTTATTTTAGAAGGAAATGCTTATGCTAGAAGGAAAGCTAGCAGTCGCTAGCTTTCCTTGATCTTTTGCCACGTGCTTATTTCAAAATAGAGCAAATGGCACAAGCTCATGGTATAAGCTAGCAACCACCAATCACTATGGACATGATTTTTCTATTGGAAAGCTAGCGACTGCTAGCTTTCCTTCTAGCATAAGTATGTGTTCTTATCCTAAAAGAAAATGCTTATGCTAGAAGGAAAGGTAGCAGTCGCTAGCTTTCCTTGATCTTGTGCCATGTGCTTATTTGAAAATAGAGTGCATGGCACAAGCTCAAGGTATAAGCTAGCAACCACCAATCACCATGCCCAAGGTTTTTCTATTGGAAAGCTAGCGACTGCTAGCTTTCCTTCTAACATAAGCATGTTTGTTATGTTAGAAGGAAAGCTAGCATTCATTCAAAATAGAGCACATGGCACAAGCTCAAGGTATAAGCTAGCAACCACCAATCACCATGGACAGGGTTTTTTATTGGAAAGCTAACGACTGTCAACTTTCTTTCTAGCATAAGCATGTGTGTTTATACTAGAAGGAAATGCTTATGCTAGAAGGAAAGCTAGCAGTCGCTAGCTTTCCTTGATCTTTTTTCATGTGCTTATTTCAAAATACATCACATGGAACAAGCTCAAGGTATAAGCTAGCAACCACCAATCACCATGGACATGATTTTTCTATTGGAAAGCTAGCGACTGTTAGATTTTCTTATAGCATAAGTATGTGTTCTTATGCTAGAAGGAAATGCTTATGCTAGAAGGAAATGTAGCAGTCGCTAGCTGTCGCTAGCTTTCCTTGATCTTGTGACGTGTGTTTTCCTTGATCTTGTGACAAAATATGTCTCAGGTACTGTCGGCTTCCACGACAGTCACCTATAAGGAATAACATCCTAAGTTGGTCACTAAGTACCTTCGTCAAGTGGAGAAAGAGCAGTTATCCCTCGAACGGTATTGGGTCGTCTCCTTTTCAACAAGTGGTGGTGAGCCCACTTGAGAGAACATACACCCGCAACCTTGGGTTTGACCTCCTATGGCACGGCGTCGTTCTTTCACTTGCCCCGTGTGGCTATACACGACCACTTGATTTAGAAGGATTTTTATAGCACCCTAAGGACAACAACTATGTTTTTCAAGTGAAAAAATGATTAAGGGGCATTATTTGGATGCCTAGCCCCAAAATCCTATCTAAACTACAAGATTCTTTTGTGCCCTCCTATGGAGGTATTAAGTGAGTAGATTTAAGCTATTTTTGAACTTAGTGAGTGACGAGAGAGTTTCTTGTGTGTGTGTGTGTGCATCCAAGAAAGTTACGGTTTTGAGCGCACATGAGATATTGCATATAAATGAAAAGACATTTCTTTTAAAATGAAAATAATGCAACTCAACCTAATAGAAAAACAACTAAATAAACCATGTAAACCATGTAAGAAAAACTAAATAAAATAAATTGTAAAAATAAAAATAAAAAATCTATAAACAAAATTGTAAAAGTAAAAAAAAAATCTATAAACTTACCAAGATTTTCAACCTCTTTTTAATCGAGTCTTCTTCTTTACTTTTTGTTTGGATAAGACTAAAGCTAATGCCAATGCCAATGCCATTTTTTCCCATAACTTCATCTTCATCTTAGTTGGTCTTGCTTCTTTGATAGACAATAATCTAGAAGCTATGAAGCCAAGACTACTTGAATGGAAACTGTACAATATATTGAAACTATTTGTAAGTTACAAACTTATATCAAATAATTAAATATAAAAAACACTAGCTATTTAGCTATTTTTATATACAAGTAATGCTATATATTACATCTTATATACATTCATAGAGTTGATAGCTATTTTTATGTACAAGTAATGCCATATACTTATATACATTCATAGAGTTGATAGCTATTTTTATGTACAAGTAATGCCATATACTTATATACATTCATAGAGTTGATAGCTATTTTTATGTACAAGTAATGCCATATACTTATATACATTCATAGAGTTGATAGCTATTTTTATGTACAAGTAATGCCATATACTTATATACATTCATAGAGTTGATAGCTATTTTTATGTACAAGTAATGCCATATATTACATCCTACATACATTCATAGAGTTGATTATACCATGGAGGTTTACAAAATGAAATTTAGAAATACAACATTCAAATAAATGATTGGCAATTATTTAAAATAGTTATTTAGGTTTAAATAGAATGATTTTTATTTTGAAAAAATTTTATTGTAATTTTTCAAAATCTAGATTATAGTTGTTAAGTGGAATTTTTGGATGTTTCAAAATTTTTAAAAAATGCTAAATCTATTTATACCATTAAAATACAGATTAAAATAAAGCTAATTCTAAATTTACAACATCAAAAACTCTAAATTTAAAAACAAATATAAAACCATATTTGAAAATAAAAGACAATTACAACCATTTAAACTACGGAATTAACAACTCAGTTTCGAATTGCTGCTGGACTCTGTGAAACTAGCAAAGATGGGTTTAATTCAGTTCACATACACAAATAAAAATTAAAAAAACTGTTAATTTTCTTAATTCTGTGTCAAATATTGACATAAAGAACGACTATGTAACCATTCAGTATACAGTCTACTGAATCCACAACTCAATTTCGAAATGCTGCTGACCATGAAAAAACAAGAGAGGATGGGCTTAATTCGATTCCCATATTCCAGTTGATTAGAAGAGGAGTCTAAATGCTGGTTATTTTTGGGGAAATTTTTTTGGTTTTTCTTTTTAAATTTGGTTTTGAATATATAAATATATTCAATAGCTTTGAATATCTAAATACCCAGGTCATTCAGATTTATGTAAGTTCAAAGAATTTTTCTCTCAAATTCCGTCAAATTCCTGCTGGAAAACGTAATGGCACTTGTTTACACTACTCTATTAAAAGAAGTACAAATATCTGAAAAGCAAATCCGGTTAGACTACTCTAAACGGGGAAATCATATATATCTAGAAAGCAAAGCCAGAAGAAAGGATCCATGTAACACGTCGTGAATAAAGATATGCTCCACACTTTGAGAAACATAAGCTTAAGAATGACAGTATCTTCATATTACTGGTTCAGTACTTGGGGAAAACCGAAAAACTTAGAATGACAGTTAACCAGACAAAGTTACATATGCTCCATCATTCAAAAATACTTTCATGAACATAGACAACTATTTCCAGCCGACCTAAGTAGCCCTAAATTCATTTCATATTATAATTAGCCCACTGTTTATTTAAACCCTTCTCATAAATATGATATGTTATACTATGGAGAAAATTCAGCTACGAGCCACTTTGGCCACCTACCAACCACAACATTGGGGAATCATACACAACTGATTCTGGCAATAATGCAAGGCATTTAGACCCAAACAAAATAGAACCATCCTTCAAAACACAACCGAACTCCCTGTGGTGTTAACTCTTGGCAAAAAATGTAACCTAGGTGGTTTCTAGATTCGCATTAAAACTCATGCGATCAAGGCACTACCAGATCCTAAACCAATCTCATACAACGCAATCTCATATAGTTCGGATAGACAAAGTGAAGATGTTTCGGCTCTAAAAAGTGCCTGCAAAAAGTCACTATTTCCAGATTGCACGAGGGATGTATTTGGTAAAATAAAACATGTAAAAATCATGATTTCCAGATCGCAAGAGAGATGTTTTTGGTAAAAGATAAAAGCCTGCCCCCAATCAGTTTTCTAGACCCGGAATAATCTGCACATGTGACTTCAAACCCTATCTACATGCATAATATAAATATATGTATGTTCTGATCCGCCACATACATGATGCATAATATAAATATATGTCCTAAGTTTCACCATTTAAAAGCAAAACAAAAAAACAACTTCAAGTGCATGTTTACCCAGCTCTTCAAAAGTGCACATATTGTGTGGGTAAAGAATTCTACTACGAATTTTTATTGTTCCCACTCTAATCTATCATGGTTAATGGACTATGAACAAGACAAATCACAAGCTACAAATTAATTTTCTCTTTCAGTGAAACTCAAATGGAACCATTCAATATGAAGAGCTTATTCATTATCAATGTAATCAACACTCTATCAATTCAATGCACACGCAGCAACAACGTCATCCAACCCTCCCAATGCTATGTCAATAGTTTAGTACGTCAAGATCTGCAAACGGAGGAAGCCAATACCCAAATATTCTCTAGGTAAAAACAAAGATTAGATACCCAAACCCAACTAGATCGAAAATTGGTTCTCAACGTTTTTGAAATACATGCAATGTTGTGTGAGCTTGTTTAAGGATAACAAATTCATTATAAATTTTTAAGAAGTTCATCCACTTCCATAACTGCACTTGAGTGGCAACTCACAATGATTTGATTATAAATTTAAAGCAACTAGAACCGCAAGTAACAAACTTATTACTAGGTATGGAAATTCGCAAAGATTATCCTAACATGGCTACTAGTTGCAAAATTTGTTCGTGAAAGAAGGTGCAAAGCCGCTTGTCCGCATCGGGCAAGGAGTCTCAGATGGAAAGGAGCCTGCCTCCTGGTCCATAATTTATTGAGTACTTGAGCTCCCTTTTCAAACATATGACTTACCCAATATTGTAATCATCGTTGATTCAATTACAGATTCACTTAGTCCATATGCCCTCTCCGGATTCATTTGAAAGGGTAATCTTCACTTCGAGCCAGCAATAGAGTGCTTTAGTTCACAGTAAAGCTTTTCGGGACCTTAGAATTGGGAACCTAGAGCTTGTTAATGAGGACCATCATTTGTTCCTCAATATCTACGCTGCCCCTTTTGTATAGAAGAAATTGAGCTGGAGTGTTTTTAAATTCATTTGTGAAACCTTATTTCATTCCGTTCGCAAGTTCTAGCTATTGGTAGATTGAGTGAAATCACCTGTTGTTCGCTAATCCCAGCGTACACGTTGGGTTGGGAAAAACATATAATTTGTACTGTGATCTCTTCTGGGTGCTTCGGCGGAATGAGCTGGGCAGGCCTAGAATTTCAAATTTTTGTTACCTGTCAAATCAAAATTTACAAAATTTTATGACGGTTTTGTGTTTTCCATAACCGTCAGTTTACGTTTTCATCAGATTAATGAGTGTCAATTTTTTTATAAAAAAATTAAAAAATATATTTAATAAATCAAAATGTTATAAAATTTGATAAAATCTTTCTTTTAAAAAAACTTATGTTTTCATCTTTCTCTTATGATATTAGAATTACCAATATATTTAGGTAAATATTATTATATTCTATTTCAAATCAACATTTTCAATCCTTAATTTCTTGGAATTCCTGAATTCTTGATGTGAAATGAAGAAGAATCATTTGCCATAACCCAACAATGCTTCTAAGTCTGAGTCTGATTCTGTTGCCCTTGCTTTCCTCATATTTCAATTCTTCAGGGCTTCTCTTAATCTCCACCTTATACTTCGTCAAGATATCTTCAATGGAAGAATGGAGTTGGACGCTATAAATTATATTGTAGTTGTCAATATTAGATTGTAGAAATTTCTATTCCCTAAAATTTAATATGTAGGGAGAATGTTTATCATATAAATTTAATTTGATTTATTTAATTTAAGAATATTAAGAGAAGATGTTTATCATATAAATTTAATTGATCGGTTTTAAAAACAGTCTATCTTGTATTGAAAAAAGTTACTGTTGCAGTCTTTATATGTATATAAATTTTAAATTTGTAAATATGAAAGTAAATTTTGCTAACTTTATTTCGACTATGCATTTTCGATCACTTGCTTTTACAATCGAAAGTTCCCCAGAAACTTTTTAAATAATAGCTTCCATTCAGTCGGTGAAAAAATAACATCAAAGTAAATTTAACTTTTAAATAATACCTTCCATTCAGTCCGTGAACAAATAACATCAAGAATTTTATGAGATGACTTTGGACTTGGGAGTAAAAATAAATGGCGTAAACATGAACAACACAGTTTGACAGGCTGATAATACCATACAACTGAGTTATTATGCTCATCACTCACTGCACATAATACTTCCCAACAACAGAACATGAAGATAGGCTAATGATCCAAATTTTAATAACCTTCAGGAACAATGAATGTATCCAGTGTTATATATACAGGCGCGACAAATACTAGAAACCCAATTCAGATTTGCATCCATACCCAACCCATAAATTATGACGAGAGGCCTAACTTAATACCTGTCTATGAGACAAACAGACAGCAGCCTTATGATCCTACCGGAGAGATACAGAAAGCCCTATTCTCTGGAGTCGTAGGTTGGGGTAGGAGTTGGAGTTGTAGGGTCGGCGTAGGGCCTTGTCTGTATATTTAAACTCATATTGGGACACCGGATGAGGGAGGACATCTGTAAAATCAAAATATCTTTTAAGGCTCCTCGCTCCGCTCACTAACGTTCGCTAACGCTCCTCAATATACAATATCACCATGGAGAAGTTTTGCCATAGTGCCAAAGAGAAACAGGTTCAAAATGCATATCTTAACATATTAATATATGATGTCCCCATAAAGACGTTTCATATTTGACGGTTTGAAATTTTTTCTAAGCGTAGCTGTTGACGTTTATAAATTTTTTTAACAGGTCAAATACGTTTTGAAAATGAAAATACGTTCTCTAGGCCGTCAAATTCCAGGCCTGGAGCTGGGTCTATAAGGCCTCAGATGGTTTTTTAGGGATTTAATAGGTGGCCACTGGCAATTGACAACTATCCATACAGTCATCTTGCTTGATGTGATAATAAATAAACGTTGTGCAAAAAGACAACAGTGTTGAGTCTAACATCTGATCATTTGATTTGACAAAAGAACATCATTTACTGTGATATATATATCTCTGTCAAGATTTGGTCGCCATTGCTGTCACATGGTTTCCTAACCTGTTCAACACACATATCTAAAAGGAAAATCTGACATAGTAGTGAGCACCAATGCACAACTTCTCAACTGGATGCTCATTATTGTAATTGCATAACACAAGCATTGTTATTTGGTTTATTTGAAGCATTTAAATTTTACACCATTGTGATTTTGAGCACATACACTCAGCATTCACACACACACTTATGTCTTGGCCAACTTGTCTCTGAACTATACATCTATTATTGGAATCATTTGAAGTGGCAACCAAGCACTAAAATGACAATTTGAAAATTGATAGATAGATGCCAGATGGGACTGTCAAATAATTTAATAAATGATAATTTCCAGCCAACAAGTATTTCTTTTATCAGTCCAGACTCCAAGTGTTACTTTCAGTAAAATTGTGGATGCCATTGCCAAAATTTATAGCAATTCCAAGTTTTCACAAGTAGATAGCAAAAGTGTGTTTGTCAACTCCAAAGGGGCTGTGCTTCCCAAGGGAGCCCACGTGAGCATGGGCTGCATGCAGGCCACGTGGTTCAACAGAAACTATCCAGCTACCAGCTTCATTCAACTGGTGGGACAAGAACCACTGTTGGGGGCGCAACGTGAGCTCTAGGCGAATTGCTTAAGTTCATGTACTTCTTGCTCTCGAGCGAGATAGATCGAAAGACTTTTCTTTGCTCGCTCCTTGACAAGAACAACTGTTGGGGGCGCTGAACATGGTGTTCCTCTGCGTTTCGTGAAAACATCGCAATCCTTTCGTTCTCGCGTAGATCTGAAGGTATTTTCTCTGTTAAAATCTCAACCCTAGCACAATCTTTTTAGCAGTTCAATGGGAAATTCAAAGAGCTGAGCAAGTGTAATCACCCAATTTATATTTACTGAAACAATATAAAAATAAAATCCAAGCTCCAACTGTTTAATTGCATTCTTTTCCAGACTCAAAGAAAGAAGACAGTACTTCCATTAGTTCTCAGGTTCTCGAGGATAATCCAACCATTGAATCCTCACTTTAATAGTGTTAAGCCTCAATAATCCTTCTCTCTGACAAGTAATTCATTTACCCACTCATTAGCCCATAACTGAGCGTAACAAGTAAGCAATAGGAATCCTGAACTACCACTATCATGCGATTAACTTAACAAACTCGATAACCTTGTTTTTTCCCAGAGTTGCATTGAAACCCCCCGGGCCCTCATCATTAAAGAAACATCCAATCACCATGGTGAATTCTAGCCTTTAATTTCTGCACCCCTCCGCATTGTTCCATGTTCATTGGGAATAAAGATATGCCAAGCCAAGAAAATCAGACAACCATAAACGGTGCATGAACTTATGAACTCTCCTCCCATAAAATGAAGGGCCATATCATAAAGAGAGACAATGATAAGACGTAGGTGGAAGGCGGTTGTAGGCACCTAGAGTGACACGAAGAATCATTAAGAACAAGCTTACATGAATATCTTCACCATGCCATTATATTTAATCCCACTAACTTTACGTTAATATATTTGTTTAAACAATACCTAGTTTATTTAAAGACGTGTTCAGATATTTTTGAAAGGTGCAAAAGGACGGTGGGGATTTATTTCTTCCAGTCATATTGCTACCGACTAAAATACTGGAATTAGCACCAATAAATTCAAGAGACAGATGCCTAGATTATCTTAGCATGTTAATTAGTGGCACTGGAAACATTTTAAATGACACGTACTACAAATGCATGGATTATAATAGGAGAGTGCCACCGAAAATAGAACATGCTTTCCTGATTTCTAGACTTGGCAATGGCGGAACAACGGCTACGATTAGGAGACCAGAAACTACCGATATCAAATTATATTTGGTTGGTCCAAATGGAGAAGACTCTGAACGAAATCCTGTTTATCTTCATTCTCAAGTTTTGAGAAAATCAGAGTTTTATAACACCATGCTTTCTGATCGTTGGTCGTGTTCGGATGAACAGCCTCTTGAGATCAAGGTAACAAGTTCTCACCCTTACAACCGTTATATTAGATGTATTAGCCTCATGTATTCTTCTCAAGCGGACACAAGCTTATACTTCTTCAACGTGGATGAAGCTCTGGCTATTCTGCCTATTGCTTCAGAATTGTTGTTTTACGACTGCATCAACGAATGTATGCGCTATTTCGATGTTGTTCGTTTGAATTCACTGCAAGAATCCCAACTTCGAGAACTCCTATCTTCTCTGCAAATAAATTACTCCACTGATATGGCTGCCAGACTTGGTATGGCATTAGTATTGTTTCAAGGTGTTTATTGAAAACCATTAGTGTTGTTTCGTTGTGTTTAGTGATGACCAATATTGAGTTTTTATTAAACATATACTTTATTCATTGGTAAGTTTTTCGCAATACTTAAATAGTGATTCGACATTTATTAAAAGGATACTGTAATTATCTGTATTATCTCATGAATGCCGAACTCATTATTAGTATGAGATGAAGAGACAAGTCATTTGGTTGTGCGAGCGAGATGTAGTCTACTTCTTCCCATTACTAATTCATTTACCCACTCGTTAGCCCATAACTGAGCGTAACAAGTAAGCAATAGGAATCCTGACCTACCACTATCATGCGATTAAGTTAACAAAATCGATAACCGTGTTTTTTGCCAGAGTTGCATTGAAACCCCCTGGGCCCTCATCATTAAAGAAACATCCAATCACCATGGTGAATTCTAGCCTTTAATTTCTGCACCCCTCCGCACCATTCCATGTTCATTGGGAATAAAGATATGCTGAGCCAATAAAATCAGACAACCATAAACGGTGCGTGAACTTATGAACTCTCCTCCCATAAAATGAAGAGCCATATCATAAAGAGAGACAGTGATAAGACGTAGGTGGAAGGCGGTTGCAGGCACCTAGAGCGACACGAAGAATCATTAAGAACAAGATTACATGAATATCTTCACCATGCCATTCTATTTAATCCCACTAACTTTATGTTAATATATTTGTTTAAACAATACCTAGTTTATTTAAAGACGCGTTCAGATATTTTTGAAAGGTGCAAAAGGACGGTGGGGATTTATTTCTTCTAGTCATATTGCTACCGACTAAAATACTAGAATTAGCACCAATAAATTCAAGAGACAGATGCCTAGATTAGCTTAGCATGTTAATTAGTGGCACTGGCAACATTTTAAATGACAAGTACCACAAATGCATGGATTATAATAGGAGAGTGCCACCGAAAATAGAACATGCTTTCCCGATTTCTAGACTTGGCAATGGCGGAACAACAGCTACGATTAGGAGACCAGAAAACTGTAGATATCAAATTATATTTGGTTGGTCCAAATGGAGAAGACTCTGAACGAAATCCTGTTCATCTTCATTCTCAAGTTTTGAGAAAATCGGAGTTTTATAACACCATTCTTTCTGATCGTTGGTCGTGTTCGGATGAACGGCCTCTTGAGATCAAGGTAACAAGTTCTCACCCCTACAACCGTTATATTAGATGTATGAACAAAAAAAAAAATCGTTTCCGCAATCAACATTTTTTCCAAAGGAATGCTTTTTAAAAATTATTTTGCTTATTGTTTCACCAGTCCATATGCTCTGTCAAGAAGCACGAGCATCAGTTCGATTCCCTTTGCTGGTAAATCAAGACAAATGTAACGGTATTTACGACGGGGCTCATCAGGCCACGTTATTGTTGGATTATATTCAACCTAACCCTAATTGGATCTACCCTAAATTATTATATTTGTCCGGATCCCATCTTTTAATTAATATCTCGTAATGACTATGCTCCCATGGCTGACTATTGTTAACTCAGTTAATCTGTTCATTTGAGAAAGTGAGAGTACAAAGGTTTGAGACAAGTTAGGGGCAATGGGGAGAATTAAGCCACAGACATTGTTGCAGCTAAGCAAAAAGAAAAAGGAATCCACCCCATGGAATCAAGGATATATCTAATCATGTTTCACATCCAAATTTCCTCTATGTTAAGATGGCATAAGAAACTGTAGTTCTTGCAGCTAAACGGAAAACAGTGAGCACTTCAGGACTAAATATAAATCCATGCTACGGTATAACAACCACTACAAAGTATAACAACCAGTACAAACCTCTAAAAACTGATAAAGTTTGAAATAAGAACATACAAACTACAAAACGTTGCTACGAAATTTATATGGGAATGTTCAGATCAAGATTTTCAAGCATACAACAGACTCACAGATATCTCCAGTAACTGAAATATGCAACCTCTTATAACTTGAAGAAGGCACAAAAATACCCATACCCCATGGGACTTGTACAAAATCCAGATACTAAACTAAATGGATGAGAATGATAGGAATTTGTAGGACGAGGAGTACCTGAAGTTCTAATTTACAGGAGGACGATTCAGCCGCTCCAGCTGCTCGCAATAGGATTCAGGTTCTAATTTGCAAAGGACAAGAACAATGTTTCAGCAGCTCTAGCTAGGAATTTACAGAAAGAGAATGATAGGAATTTGTAGGACGAGGAGTACCTGAAGTTCTAATTTACAGGAGGACGATTCAGCCGCTCCAGCTGCTCGCAATAGGATTCAGGTTCTAATTTGCAAAGGACAAGAACAATGTTTCAGCAGCTCTAGCTAGGAATTTACAGAAAGAGAATGATAGGAATTTGCAGGACGAGAATGAGGACCAGGTCTCTTGGCATTTTGCAATGGACTGCACTACCTTGAATGCAGGTAGATGGGCGTTGAATGTAGGTAGATGGGCGTTGAACCTTGAGGATATGGCGGAAATGATACTATGTACGATGAGATCTCGAGGATATGGCTGCAGCTGGCTCATGATCAACCTGCAGGTTCGATGACCGGATGCGCGATGAGCCTGCTTGCAACTCAACCTCCAGCATTGAGCCCCGAGTGTGTCAGAGACCCATGATGTAAACATCATATCAATGACGGCTGAGTCTCATTCGGCATTAATGTTTCCTACCTATCCAGTCAGAGATATATAAATACAGAGATTAAAGATCAAAGATCACGGTATTAAATTACGTTATTGAAAAGTGTATAAATCATAAATACAGAGATTAAATATATTCTCTGTATTGCCATAGTCGTTACAGTGGAATTGTAGTTATGTGGTCGATAAACATGTGGTATTAAATTCAATTATCTATGTTATGGAAAAGTGTATAAATCATAAATGTAGAGATCAAATATATTAAATATATTGCCATAGTTACGAAAAAGTGTATATTTATCATAAATCATAGTTACAGTCGAATTGTAGTTCTATGGTTGATAAACATATGTGATATTAAATTCAATTCCATATGTTATGGAAAAGTGTATAAATCATAAATATTAAAGATGTTGGATGCAAAATAATATAATGGAGTCGAGTTTTACAGGAACAGGATAATGTAATGGTTTAAAGTTATATATAATTATGATTATATATGGGCAGTCCAAATGTTATGAATAGAATGTTATTATTCATATAGTGAATATATATAAATGATTTATATATATTTTTATCCAGTGGTTGGGTATTTTAATAAACTTTAAAACAGTGCCAGTTGTGAAAATATTTCAACTCAGTCATTGAGATGTAGTTATATTTTAATATACTGATACTAAAGGATTCCTTACAAACCTTAACAATCGAATTAACCGTTTATGGAAGTTGGGATGAATCCGAATTAACACTTAATCGGAATAAATTTCCTTTTTTTTAATTAATATCGCAGACGTAACTACTACCACATTTCTAGTGTTGAAGCAATGATCTTAAATATTTAAAATATACTTTAAGTCTTTCGATTTGGATAAATACAGATGGGAAAATAAAAGGACTTAAAGCAGATTTAGGATTAATAAAACTTTTTATTCTTAAAATATTACATGGATTATTATAAACTCTATATTCATTATTGAATGCAAGCCAAAAAAAAACAATAATAATATAATTTTAGTCTAACAATAATAATGCAATTCTTTAAACTAGATGCAGGACCTTAATTAATGTAATCAAAGGGTTTATGGGAACTAATACAACTAGACTATTGGATTTAAAAGAAAGATTCTTTTTTTATAATTTTTTAAAATTAATTCATAGAATATTATTGGGTTATTATTGGGTATGCTTCCCTGCTAAGCTAGATAAGCAACATCACTCTCAATTGTAAATATGCTCTAAACTGATTATAAAATGAAAGGAATTGCTTTAACAAAAAATAAAAAATAAATGATATGCTTTCTAGCTCTTAGTGAATAATGTAAAGAGAAGAAGTTTTGAAAGGCTGTGATTACAAGTAAGATCTAGTTTCTATATACTGAAGTTGCATTTTTATATAAAGATAGAAGGTAGCATAAGACATGTTTTTTTTTTATATATCAAGTCTTTATTATGTCCCCGCCCGAGGGGATATATATGAATCAGTCAAGTTGATTAGTTGAAGTAATTTGTTGCAACTTTAACAAAATTATATAATTTTGCTATAGTTTGTATTAAATTTTTTTTTTGAATTATTTGAATATTGATTTATCTTGCTTTTTATTGGTTGATATAGGTGACGTAGGCATGGGACTTTGTGCCCCAAGACCCAGCGTCGAGCTAACGTCAACAGCATTAACTCAGTCAGGCTCTGAATTGATGGATGGTTCGGAGATATATGACATGTTGTCTCCAAATTCAAAGCAGTCCCATTCATGTGAATCGAGAAGTTCATCATGCCAGAGGCTATCTGAGGGCAGTGCAGGCAGCATATAATCAAAACCATTGTATTCAAATCCTTCATAGGTTTTAGCTTGAGAATCTAGAAACTCTTTGGTGGAGAGAAATTCAAACCACCAAGCCGAGCTGACGAGATTGATGGTATCATTCCACTCCATTTCATATTGATCTCCAATCGATCTGATTTTAGCCAACTCTTCATCGTCCATGGCTACATGCCAAGATTTATACTCCTGATTTGTTGATAAATCGATGATACTTTGGAGGGGTGGTGAGCAGGAGTTTGATGAACCTGTTGTAATTTGCCACGAGGATGAAGACCTGGTTGATTTGGCCATAAAAAGATCATGATCCGAATAGGATTCGGCCGATGGCTGAGGGGAGAATTGGGATGAACTTGGTGAAAAATCCATGGGTGGAAAAGAAAGAAGGAAACTATTAGACCATGAAGCTGGACTGGAGAGCAAAATTTTAGTGTCAGGGTACACTTGTTCTTGTTGCATGGATAATCCAAAGCTGATAGACCTTTGATCTTGTTGTATTTCAGCAAAAATGAAGGAGTTTCCGGCCTATGGAAGGGATGCTTGAATATGAATTTCCAAACTACTAGGCTGTTGTATCTCCCTACTGTTTCCTTGTTCAAATTTATGGGTGGAGCTTAGTGGAGTGACATCGTTGCTTCTGAGGGGTTTAGAGCAAACGGGACAATCATTTGTAGGGTAAGTGAAGTTTAGCCATTCCTCTAGGCATACCCAGCACAGAAGATGACTACAAGCAGTGATAGTTTTGGCCTAATTTGCTCTACTAACTCTTGGCTTGATGATGCAGGCATGGCATCTATTGTTTGCTTGGAAGAATTTAACATTATTCCTTCTGGGCTTCATTTTTTCAGCTTCTTTAGAGGGGCAGCTGCTAGCTGCGTTGGGATTTGTAGTTGGATTTGATCCCATGGAAGCTCTGTGAAATTTGAGGGCCATAACTATTTCTCTCCTTGCTTCTGCCATGTCTAGCAGACGTTCTTGGTAAGGTCTGCTAGTGTGAAGCCTCCTCCTTACCTGCTTCTTAGTTCGTGGCTGCTGCTCTTTGTCATTACCAATTCCACCATTCCTGCAAGCTTTCTTTCCTTCGTTTATAGCAGTTTCTTGCCCATCATTTCTATTGGATGCTCTCAAGCCAATCTGACTATCTGAATCTAACTGAAATGGCTCATTTGTGTTCTCCTCATGTAAGGACTCATGAGGCATTCCCTTCTCAAGGTGTAAAACAGAATTAGGGTTTTCACCATTCATCTCCTGATCAAGAATGGTTTGCAGACCAGTCCTTTTGGCAGATGCATGGTTTCTAGTAGAGGTGAGCTGCTTCACCAGGCTACGAATATATGCACTAGATAGATGGGGTTCTTCTTTTATAAGCCTATCTGCCCCTACTTTGCTCCCAACTTCCCTTTGCTTGGAATGACTCCTCATCCTCCTCATTCAATTGAATTTCGAATGAATGCCGATTCACCAAAATCAGATGGAAAATTCTCCAAATAAATCTCGCATAACCCTAAGCATATATGTATATTAGATAGATATATAACCCTAAAAGCCTCTAACACTATTTTCAGTATTTGCAGGAACCAGTATGGCAATGGCGAATGAGTGAGTAGATGAAATCATGTAACTATACAATTCCATCGACAATAACCTTATATCAGTGAATTATCATGAGGGCTATGAATGCCCATTACTAAGATTAGATAAGAAATGCAGTGATTCAGATCTCATCAACGTCATTTGATCAGAAAAAACAAACAGCAGTGATAAAAGCGCAGAATGCTCCCTACGTCATGATCTGACATGAGAATCTCCGTAACTGTAGAATTTACCCAATTTGGCAAACCTAAATTTCTAATCAATCAAACTTCATCAGCTGAAACTACCGCAATCGGAAATTTGTTGGTACAATGTTTTCTGATCCGATGACAGAAATGCCCCATGCCTCTCCCTCTCCCTCTCGTATTGCATATCGTTACTATTAAGCCCAGCAGAAAACCTGGGTATGGCTTTAAACTATGTGGAGCTGTAGAAAACCCAATTCAAGCACGTCGTTTAATGGTTGTCGGCATAATGCATGGACTAATACCCTTTATAGTGTTTTATTGGATCTAGGTCAAAGTTGAAGGTTTTTTAACATTTAGATAACAAGTTGGCAGGTCATATGTCTGAGCATTTAAATTGCTCAATCAGTGATGGGCAATCTGTCCAAATATCGGTAAAATTTTCAAGTAACTATTATAAAATGAATGTAAATGTTTATAGCATTTGATAAAATTGTTCAACCCTCATTTTTTTAACAGTGGAAGTACAAATAATAATCAAACAGATGATAGAGATGGAAATTTTCAAATAAAAAACAAGCTGGCAAATCGAAGTCCTCATTATCCCAGACCAAACATAGATATATATTAAAAAAAAGAAAGTCCTCAAACTATTTGAAGCCAAATTTATGCATTTAAATTGTTTGAGGTAAGATTTAAAACCCATTTCAAAGGCTTCAAGTGGTTTTCTTGGAGCCAAATTTATGCATTTAAATTGTTCGAGGTCAGATTTAAAACCCATTTCAAAGGCTTCAAGTGATTTTGTTGGGAAGCAAATAATGAAAAATTAGTGGGGTAGGGGGAGATGGAAATATGCGATTCTACTGAAGCAGTGCTGCATGGAGCTTTGGAATAAACGCCAGCAGAATTCATATTGATAGTACCTGCCTGCATGTCTGATGGTCCAATCTACGTTTGCCACGGCTGGTGGCTTTAAAGTGAGAAAAATAAATTGGTTTTTAATTGCAATGATTTCCTGAATCCCCAGGAGAGTCTGATTGTCTGTCACCGGCCAACCTCAGTTCTTCCCTATCTCTCTCACACGGTGTCTGGCCATTTGTCATCTTTATCTTTCCCATCTTTTGCAGTTGCATCAGACTTTTTCTGAAGGCGGCTTTGTTTATTGGTCGTTTACAAGGCAGTTGCTGCTGGCATACTTGTGTGCATATCATGCAGCGATATCAAACGAATGAATAAATTTTGAATTCCACCCCGACCACACACGAAACCAACCGGAGACCAGATAAATCGGTAGCACTGATTTTGTTTACACTGATTCGACTCATAAATCATTATAGAGAGCTACGCAGATCTTTAAAAATAACTATAATTCTAAGTCAACTTGTGATATAACTCTGCTACCTCATTTTCGAGAACCATACATAAATTAGCATAATTTGTGTTTTGACTTTATCCTTCATGCTTTGAAACAGTTTAAACATTGTAAGACTTGTGATATAACTCTGTTACCTCATTTTCTAGAACCATACATAAATTAGCATAATTTATGTCTTCACTGTATCCTACTGCTTTGAAACAGGTATAAAGTAAAAATAAAACAAAAAATAAAAATCATTCTTTACTTCAAAATTGGGAAGCCCCTTTGCTGATTTCCCTGTATGCACTAAAATGCAAATTTGGATGTGCTGTCAAATAATTGGAACCATACTTTTTTTTATGTTTCTGTTCCTACATTGAGATTAATTATATTTTCTATTTCATTTGAGAATGCATATAAACTATATACATTATATATATATATATATATATATATGAAAAATAAAAGTATTGAATAGTGTTATGGATAGATACTTACATAAATATATATTCTATCAGTACTGAAATAGTATTATGGATAGATATTTAAGTCTATTTTACATAAATATATTATATCATGTATGATTATGTAGGAGGAAAATTTTTCATTCCCTATAAATTAAAAACAACTACATTAATTTTATTAATGTGTTCCATTAAGGAATTTTGGCACATACTATAGGAAAAAACATTAATATAAAAAGTATGTGCCTAATTTAAGCTTAGCATATTCACACACATTACATTAATAAAATTGAGCCCATAAGCATATCTCGAAAATAATAATAAATTAATATGATACAATTAATTATTATACAATTTTTTATTATAATCAATATTTTAATTGATTATAATATAATAATTAATTAATTATTTAAATATTATTATTAAATAAATACTATTAATTATAATCAAATCCAATTATAAAAACATTATTAATTAATTAATTGATTATAATATAATAATTATTTATTTATTAAAATATTATTATTAAATAAATACTAGAATAGAATTAAAAAAATTAAACCTTGCAATTATAATAGAATTAAAAAAATTAAACCTTGCAAACCCTAGTCTCCGCAGCCGACCCTAGACTTTTTACCCGGTTCCAGTATTTATCAAGGACTCTCACTCTCTCCACATTCGACACTGTCTGATATGGATCCGAAACGTCGACTTGGTTCTTTCGATACTGTGGTTTCTTCGACAACAACATCAATAACTAACCACCACAGAAATTTAGCAACAGAAAATAAATACTATTAATTATAATCAAATCCAGTTATAAATACATTATTAATTAATTAATTAATGTGTCACAATAATATTATATATCATAACACTTAGGGTTATATCATAATGCAAAGGAGACATAATCATTACATTACTTTATAGATTGTCATAAGTTAGCCCCAAGGGTTAGCTCAATTGGTAAGACATGCTCACACTCTCTCGGTTCGCGGAGAGGTCACGGGTTCGAGCCTTGAGTCCTTTTAGGGTTAGGCCTTCTGCCAGGATGGGTAGTATTTTACCACCTCTACCATCCACTAATGTGGGGAAGTATTGCTCGTTACCATTCATATTTCCATATGAAAAAAAAAATTGCTATGATTTGACAATGACTATGATTGTATATAGAGATTTTTTTTCAATTGAACAATGATGATGCCCAAAAAAACATTTGAGATATATGATAACAAAAAAATGTATTTATGTTTTAAAATAAAAAGATAAATTTTAAATAAAAATTATTATTTAATAATTACTTAAT
>LPNX010642697.1:40840-55794 GCA_001517045.1 Pseudotsuga menziesii
TTGCATTCATCTCCAAGAAATTGTGAAAGACCCACCTCAAAGTACTACCCCAACATCAATGTCTCGAAAAATCAAGGAAGTCACCACACAACATGAAGGGACTTCATGGAGACATATACCATCAGTCATCCAGAACAAGTAGTGAAGCAATAGGGATACTTTTGAAACTTCTACATGTTCGAGGTGAATGTTTTGAATCATTATCACCAAGTAACTTCAGCTCCATGAGGTTTCGAATTTTCAATTTCCCTGCTTCAGAACATTCAAAATTCGAGGTGAATGTTCTAAATCGTTATCACCAACTAAATTCAGCTCCATGAGGTTTTGGAGGTGAAAGATCCATTTCGGGACTTCACAGCCACCTAGATGAAGAATTTCAAGGCGTTTCATGACACCAATGTCTTTGGGAAGACGGAGAAGGCTGCAGGGATCATATCGGCCGAAAAAATATGTTGACTTTTTTCTCGGCTGAGAAACTGGAAATTATACAAGAAAAAAATGATTTATCATGGAATTGTTTCCCAACTTTGTGTTTGCACCCATTTTTCATTCCATTGCACTGCACAATATTACAATTCAGTTGCAACCATTTCCTGTAGATTAATGGCACAATAATTCAAACACTTAAAAAATCGAACTCATTGGAGATAATTTCAATTCTTGGTCAGTTACCTGGATATCGGACTTGGTCAGACCAGGAACGTCGGTGTAGAAAATGTACTCCTTGGGTGTTTCTTTGATGTACACAACCATAGGTTCCATGCCCTTGTTCTCATCTTGTTGGTGGTCATATGATCGCACAAATGGGTTTACAGTCCTCTCTAGCTCTTCCAGGAAGTGCAATAGTTTATTCATGGCCAAAGCGTGATCTAAGTTCCCAAAGCATGAGGAGACTCCTCTATGTTGTGATCAAGTTTATCCAATTGAATAGTCTATATAAGCAATCAATACCATAGTGAGAAGAAAGTAACAGGCCTATTATAGAAAATTTTAAAGTAAACTCATCTACATGGTTGTTGGTAACATTGCAAAGAATAAAATAACATGCTACAGGTGATTAGAAGCACCCCTATATGAATAAAGGGATAGGACAACTCATGTTGGAGGAGAAAACACTAAAATATATGGCCAAACAATGTGCTATTACAAGTTGCTAAGAGGATCCCTTGCTACTCAGAAAACCTCCCTTGAAAGAAGCTCTCGATCATGCTCCTATGTGAATTAAATTGGCAGATTAAAGCCACCAAATGTAGCACATGCATAGAAAAATGACACCATAAAAATAAAATTGTCTAATTTGAAAATACAATGATAAGTGAAACATGAAAGGCTAAGGGTTTTTTTCTTTATAAATTTTAATAACAATTATTAATAAAAATTATAATTTTGAATATTTGTCATAAAAACATTAATAATATTTGTTTTAACTATTTCATTGAAATGTTTAAAAAATGATTTAGATTTAAATAATGTAATTTTTGTGTAAATTAATTTCAAGAATCCGATTCTGTGTAGCCATCAATTAAAAGTCCTCCGTCATTTGATTGATTCAAGAATCCTCCAGTTGGCAGCCTTTAATTTCTCCACCATTTGACTGATTTGGGAATTGTCAAGTTGGAAGCCATCATTATATGGATGCGATGGTTGTTTCAAAGGCGCCAAGTTTCAAATTCAAATTCAAACACTTTAACATGACATTTACCTCCAACTCCAAATTTCAAATTTCGATTGGTAAGGCTCTTTCTCCCTCTTGAGTTTGAATTTGAATTTCGAGAGTTACGTTTTCCCTCATTCTTTTCAAAATTTCAATCTAGAAACTATCTCCCTCTGCCTTCCAAATCTACCATCGACCCTCCATGAAATCAAATAGTGTGAAACCAGACTTACATGTACATGTCAAACTCATCTCCCATCTAATCGCCCATGCTTTAATGATCGCTGGCTCTTCATTTTCACTTTGTTTTGTAACTTAATATCTGAAATAGAGTATTATATGCAGATTGCAGGTGGTTGTTTTCTTCTCTCGCAAAAGAAGAAGATATAGGCATTAAGGAGAGCATTCTTTCCCTATTAGCTTCCTTATGCTAAGAATCTGCATCATTGTTCCCTCGCGAGAGGAAGGATCTACAAGAAATCACCGACCTCATCACATCCTCCACTATTCATAATGTAAGTAGTCACATATCTCTGTGCTATAATTTGTCTTTTGCACATTATCATTTGCTATAGTTTGTGTAAACGATTTAAACTCTGTGTTCTAATTTCTAACTAGACTGGGCTTCAATCATGAATGGATATCTAAATGCATATCATCAGCAGTTTTATTGCTTCATCCAGAACTGAATATTCATGGCTATACTGGCAACCACAAGATTAAATACTTCATCTCTACACTATTAACCAACAAACCTCCAACGATTTGGTAAAAATAATGGCAAGAACAGATCTGTGTTAACAATGATTCAGGAATTTGTTTTGTTAGGTTTGGTTCTACTTAATAATTTGAGACTGCACAAGAAATGCAACCTACAAAGAGTTTGTGGGAACGATAGTGTTGAGACTGCTAACTAAGAAAGAAGTCGAGCCAGTTTATGGCATAAGTCAGAAGTGCTGCCTTTTCTTTTTGCTATTGCTACAAACTTAGGCAGCAAACTCAATTTTCTGTCTTCCTCATGCAAACCTTGTATGAGTTACAGAAGTTGAGATGCAAAGGAAGCCAGGGTGCCTCATCCCATGCATAAATTCTACTTTTGGGTGCTGAAGTGAGTTATTTTTGTCATCATTTGATACATGTCACTACTATAGTATAACCAAGTTACAACATTTCAATAAAACAACCACTGCAAAAAGAAAAGCAACAAAGCAACAAATGTATTTCTGGAACATCAGGTGCAGCTTTAATTTGATGGACTAAAGTTAGAATTTGGCATAGAAGGGCTGTTACGGGCTTTTGATGATTTGATTGTATTGCTTGGTTGCACAAACCTACTACAGGTTTTAGGAGTTTGGAAATATTGAAAACAAGTTTATAAATGACAAACCTGTTTGGCTATAAATGTTTTGTGAAATGCTTTGAAAGAGGATATATATTTAATGATGGATTAATTTTTTTATGTCTTTGCAACAAGTCAGTTTTTTGTGCATTCAGTTAGTATTAAAAGACCTTTGATGACTTTCCAATTTAGCCTGTCAACTTTGGAACAAGTAGAGGTTGGCATATGGCATTTTGCAAGCATTTTGAAAAAATATTTACCAGTGAAGAAATTATAGCTACTCATGTAACATGATTGAACTATACACTATAATGTGCTTTAATGGATATAGCTTGGCCTCCCAAGGGTATAATCTATTCATAATGCCAGCCAGGACTTTGCATAGAACTCACAGGCAACAACTCATAAAGAGTTTCAGTGAACTTAATTGTATGATGACAACATTGCTAGGAAAACAACTATGTCTTTCATATTATAAGCTCATGTCAAAACTAACAACCAGAAATTTCTGGCCTGTATTAAAGAGAAAGCAGATCAATTTTCTAGACTGTAATGTTAACAAACCATAGATTGAAAGTAGGCTAAGTTGAAAGCATAACAAAGAATAACTTATTAACATTATTAAAATCAATATTATAGTAGGCATTCTATTGTTATTAAGTGTTACCCATTACTGTCTACTTATAAGTTATGACAGTACCCACCTTTTGGGGTATTTGTGTTTAAATGCAAAATTCTAAGATCAGGAAAATGTGACCCTGAAGGAGCTCAATTGAAATTGTAGAAATGCATGGAGTATTGTAAAGGACATTCCAATGCAACTAATGGTACACAAAATTTGGCATTAAGAAAATTGTCTTCCCCGTTTGTTTTGTATGCATATATTTCTCACTGCTAGTAGAACATGGTATGTCTGAAATGCATGTTTCTTCAGAGGATATGAACATTTTGTCAAAGGAAAAACGACAATTACCCCCGCCAAATTAGGTAAAATATGGTTTGGTACAAAGTTTGAGGTAAAATCCAACTCTTGATCAACAGTTTTCAATCAACCTGGAATTTTGTAGGTAGAGACATTTTTAGTGTAGAAAAAACTTTCCTTATTAGGCTGCTGATAAAAATGGACACATGATATAGATTGATTGAAAAAGCTTTGCACAGTATGTTAGAAAGTTGAAGTTCTCACTCAAATTCTTACCTTCTAATTCTTGGAGTTTTTTTTCTCTGCATTAGTATTATGTTTGTCCATCAATAGGCTTATCTATATCCCTGTTGCTATACAATAGAATATAGAAAATGGATTTTTGATCAGCAAATTCAAGGAAGACAGAAATTTTGAGTTGAGATAATTATTACCATCACCATAATGAAGACAAATTTGTCTAAAAATCGTCAATTGGACAAACGAATTTCAAAGGATGTAGGATGTGAGAGAAAGAAAAACCGTCAACTCCCTTAACTGTCCCTAGGCAGAGTTGTCGCTCCAAGCCTTTACAGATTTTTGGCTCTGACTATCATCCTAATTATCTATCTATTCAGTTATCTAAACAGAGAAGGTTGAAACATGTATATCTAAACTATTACCATGCTCGATTACGTGACAGAATATTAGAGTTAATTCTTCCCCAACTCTTAGCTCCATTTAAACAGTGAAATTGAAATATTTTCAATAAGATGCACTCTGCTGCAAGTTTAAATGCAAAAAATAGAAGTTGTCAGAATGGGTTTTCCCTCAGATAGGTGATTGAATCTCACCATTTCTTTTTAATTGATAAGCATTAGACTCTAGGGTTTCCAAGTATATGAAGAAAATCCTGTTGCGAGTTTCCCTAAAAGTTCCATTTCTCTTGTTATGGGTGTTATCCACCTTTGTAGCCAAGCAAAGTTCACAGGGCTCTTTTTAGGTTTGAAGTGCCATGTCCTTGGATGGGAGTGACAGGGATTATCGATTTAGAAACTCTAAAGGATAAAAACAAGAATCTACAATCTAGCAACAAATCTGCAAAAGGGAAAGAACATCATATAACAGAATTGGAAGTTGTTACATTTATTAGAGCACAATCTATAAGACGAGAGATTCCCAAAAACTTGTACAGTACGAATAGCATATGTGATACATTTTTATCCACAATTTTTTTCCTAGAAATGTACAACCAAGGGCGAGTTTTAGCCTTAACCAAAAATATGCTAACCCAAAAATAGATTGCACCCCTTAGAGTTGTAAAGACTCAAAAATTTGACCTTGTTGTGAAGTATAGAAAAGTAGGTTACGCAACTGAAATGGGAGTTGCACCTTAAACACCCCTTTTAATGCCTTTATTATTTTCTTTTACATAGGCTTTTTCTCTAATTTTTTGAAATTTCTCCCTATCCATGCTTTCATGAAGAGGCTTGAATGCTGATCTTGTTATGCAGTAAAGACATCAATCTCTTAGTTTTGCACCTCAGACTGGATGGAGAGGCATTGTATCTTTATATACTTGGTTCTTTCATGGAACATCAAATTCTTCTCGAGTTAAATCAGACACTAGTTTTTAGAATGAAGGGTTGTTGAAGGGGTGTGGATTGGATCTCTTGAAGATTCCAAATAGCTAAAACCCCTTGTTTCACATGATGCATGGACTATTGCCTCGTATTTTGCTATGTGGAGGACACTATGATTATTAGTTGCTTCTTACTAATTCTTGAAATTTCTCTTGATCCCATCCTAAAAGAGTAAGGTATGGCAGACTTTCTTTCCTCTATGTAACTCGCTGGATTTGAATACATGTATCCAACCAATTTGATGACATTACCTTGCACATATTCAATCCCATTGACATACCTTTAGATTTTCTTTGTTGCTTTCAAGTGAACATCTTTGGGACTTGCTATAAATCATGACACAATTGCAACTACATAACTCAAATCTCCTATAGTTATAGTGAGGTAAATCAAACATGTTACCAACTCCTCTCAATAGTTTAGGAACTAACCATCCTTGAGAATACTTTGATTGCAATATGGAAAATATTTGGAGTTCCATCTCAAAGCATCTTCCACAATCTAATAGTTCCTCTTAGGTAGATCAGAGTATCTTCCTTGGTCTCTAATGTACTAATGTACTTTAGGAGTTCCTTTGCTGATTTAAAAAAAAAATCTTTTATCTATTATTGGATTACTGTCTCCTCCTTTATAGAGTATAAATATTGGAGATGTATTTTTGAACCCCTCATTTGTTGTAGAATCATGTATAGGTGACACTCTTGCCAATCTCTTCACATACCATTTTGGGTGGGATGTAGTTGTAGCTAGGTAAAAAGGGTATTCAACTTATCCCCCTTATTATATAAAGTAACTTGGATTTGTTTGAAGAAGGCCAACGTAGGATCCTTTTGACAAATACCATCTTTGATTTTCGCCATCATACTATTAATTGCCTCATAAATCTCCTTGAGGTCGGGAGAATTTTGAATCTACAAAATGAATCTCCATTAATGTTAGGAAAAAAAAGCATTTGACCTTTGCTCAGTGCTTCACGTTTCTCTCTTTCTTTGTAGTTGTCTATGTTATATTTTGACATCTGCATAACTAGGATCACTAAAAGAAAGACAAAGACCAGAAACAAAACGAATGTGGAGCTTGTTTAACCACGATGATCAAAGATCATCTCCCAACCATAGACAAAATAATGTCACCCCTGAGCTCTCCATACCAAGAGAGATAAATCGTTTAGAGATAGATGTACATTCGGATGATAGTAGCATAAAACCAAGAAACACAAAGAGAAACTTCTCCAAGATTGAAGATCCCCAAAATTAGTCTTCTCCTAGCTGTAGTGAATTTCTCTCCTCACTTGAGTGAACTTGCTTGAGCGCTTGATGTGAAAATGAAGTGAGGCGCATCCTATTTATAGTGTAAGTTGCCAACAATTTAATTTTTCATTTGGGGTTGACTTGACTTGTTTTTCCTCTTTTTTGGGCCGACTTGTGTTCTCTTTTAGGGTCAACTTGTGAGGATGAGCCTCACACGACTACTGCAACACTAGTCCCTCTTAGCTAGGGAGGCATCATCATCATAAATTGAAATGCATCTAGATATCATCAATACATAACGACTATCTCGAACATCTCTATACACATGGAAAGGGTCATCGACAAGCATCGACTTATGTTCACCTATTCCCGAATGCAGCTCACGTAGATGTTTGCACCCACTAACATCAAGAAACAAGAGGCTTCATACATGAGCCAATGATTTAGGTAACTTCTCTAACTCTGTCTGGGATAAATTCAAGAATCTCAAATGTTTCAAATTCCCTACACTTTCCAGCAATGAAGCAATAGAAGTCTGGCTTAAATCTAATACAGCTAGATATTTCACATTAGTTAAAAAACTTGCAAAAATTGATCTAAGATGGGTATTATTCCATAGCAAAAGAGTGTGGAGCCCTGGACACTGGAGGGTTCCATTGATTGTTGATATACTATTTTTAATCAATGAAATCCTACGGAGGTCCACGCACTCACTTAGTGGCAATTCATTCAAAATTCCTTTCCTGGCATTAACAGACATTTGGCTTGCTTGTGGGATTCGGAAATGGCTAAATCGTGCAATAAATCATGCATTTTGCAATATTTCACTCGCCCATCCCCACTAACCTTTGAAACCTCAAGGAGGCATTGATCAATAACTTTGCCGATGTATGAGCGTGCTACATCGAATGCTTCTTCTCTTCTTTCTGGAGTAAACCCCTCAGATGTCCAAGCATGCAGTAAATAGTCGAACTTTATTTGAGTATTTTTAGGAAATACTGATAAGTAAACAAAACAAAGCTTAAGATGATTGGGAAAAATTTGATAACTTAACCTGAGGGATGCCATAACGCTCTCGCTCATCGCATCTACTACAAGTAGACGATTCAAGGTCCTTTCCCAGTCATTTGGAAGCCTCCTTACTTTTGCCATAGAAGCTGCTATTGTATTAATAGCCAGGGGTAATCCGACACATTTTTCTACAATTCTGAGGGCTAAGCTGCTCAGCTCATTTGGAGGACTCTTGTCTGCACACTGTTCAGGGAAAGCATGAATGTAAAACAGCTTCATGTTGTCTTCCGAGGATAAAGACTCTAGGGTTTGGATGTCATAAGGAGGTAGCATAGCTTCTGCAACTTTTCTATTACGTGTCGTGAGCAGGATCTTCATTTTAGATTCCTTTTCCAATGGAAAACCAATTTTCTCCAAAACATCCCTGTGCCACACGTCATCCAGAACAATTAAACAACGACGGTCTTTTAAATGTTGATGAATTTTTTTTATAACATCCTCTATCTGATCTTGATTTTCATTCACTCGGAGTTTGATTTGGCTGCACATCTCCAGCAACACTTGTTCAACTACAAAGCTGTGTGATAAAGCCAGCCATACCAAGTAGTCAAAACCGTGTTGGACCCTTTCGCTTTTGAATAGATTTTGATCCAGAATGGTTTTACCGACCCCCCCCATACCCACAAGGGAAATGACTTGACATCCATCTTTCTGCAATATCAGATTCGTAAGGAGACAAATATGATCTCCCATGCCTACGATATTCTGTGATTCTTTAGTAAGAGCGCTGGATCTTTCTCTCTGGTCTTCTAAATTATCGGCATTGAATGAATGAAGTTGCATCACTGACATATGACAGGTGTAATTGTTGAGTCTCTCGCTTAACGAGACATCTCTTATGTATGATTGTATTATATTCATTTTGATTATGCTAATGAGAATTAAATTGAAGAGCTGTGTGCTCTGTTTCATCCCGTCCTGTTCCATTTTGTTCTGCTCTGTTTCATCTGTGGTGTTTCGTTCTGTAAACTCTGCCTCTCTATAAACTATTCTGCTCTACTATTCCAACTCTCTCTTCCCAGCCATTCAGCTCTGTAATTCCACATCTTGAAGCATAAGCTGAAAACCATGAAGGTACCTCTTGGTTTGATTCTTGCGTAAGCTCAGCAAGAGACTTAGCTATATTAAAATTACCTTCATGGAGGAAGGCAATAAACAAATCACGACCTGTATGCCCTATGCGATGCACATAATCATCAATGTCATTTGGCAAATCAAAACTAAGAACATGAGCAACTTGTGGAAAATCAAGACCATGAGCAACAACATCTGTAGCAACAAGAATAGGAGTGAGCCCAATCTTGAAAGACCTCATTGTTTTCTCACGCTCCTTTGGCTTCTGTCTCCATGAATACGGGTTGCTGGAATAGTGGAAACCTATTGGAACACAACCAGTATTCCAATGAATCAGATCCCTTTTTTGTTTCCACGAACACCAATGTCAAAGAATGCTTGCCTGCATGAATTTCAAACATAGTTGTAACAACAAGGGGACTAGGACTACTTAAGAGACTTGGTACAGGATTGAAGGAAGTACAGTACTTAGGTTTCTCATCTTCCAATACAGCTCAATATCTTTAGTTTTTCGACAAGGAATGCACCCAGGAATCAGTGAGCAGTGGTCGGTCTTCTAGCAGATTGGCAATACAAACAAAAGAAAATATGTCTACTAATTATTTACTTTGAAAATAAACGTAGTCACTGCGTTGAATTGAATGGAATAATGTGGGGTTTGAGTGCCAATAACAATACAAACTCGTAAAGCCTGGTAATGGTATTCTCAACATGCAGGAAAAAGGAAACATCCATAGCAACCATTCACAAATATAGTCTTGGTCTTACAAGTTAAATTTTGGACTTATAATGATCTGATTTTGCAAGTTAGTTTGATCATTGCATTATTATTTTGACAGCAATCTCCAAACCTAAAGAAGATGCTCTAAATCTTTTTATTTCCCAGTGTGCTCGGGAAAATTGAATATTCTATATATATGTTCAACAAATATTCAATCTGCATAAGAAATCAATCAGCCCTGTGGAAGAAAGTTTTTAGATCAAAGCAAAAATAACATATTTCAGTTCTGGATAGAGTACGCCGACAGAAAGGAAAGGATTTGAGTACTCCCTATACAATGATTTAAACTAGTGATCATCACCTTGTAATAAAAAGATTGATAATAATAAAGTCAGGCCATAGGTCGAAGAATAGTCAGCATAGGAACTGTGCACTAATAATGCTTGGCAATGCCCGGCATAGAGCATGAATTGAATTTCAAGCTCTTGGTAGATTAAATATTGTTGTATAATAGATTTTCAAATCTTAGAAATGGGACCATTAAGACTGATCATGGTACTCGACGCTCCCATTGATAGATCATAGGACAACCAATAGTTCATGTGAATATATAACGGATGAGTTTTATTCATCTGCATATATATGTTCAATACTCGAAAGAAAGTAATTATAGCAAATTTTCAAGTTTGAAGGGAACAATACTTACCGGAGTCAGACAAGCGTGCCATCTACATTCAAAGTCTAGTCTCAAGTTAAATAGTCTTGTTTTACCAGGGCACTTCTCACAATTTTCGTGGCCCATATATCAAACTATTGTCTTTACAACTTCATCTAAATGGATCATCAAAACAATACACTGATCAATATCCATACATAACAATGACGACTCAGAACAACTATCATTATTTTATGGATAGGCAACTGCTTTGTACTGTCTCTCTTTAACATCATTATAGGAATTACATGTTGGCAAAAATAAATATGACATGTCTATCAAATGTCATTATAGGAATTACATCTTGGATAGGGGTGTTTGTCAAATTTAACCCCTTTAATGTCATTATAGGAATTACATCTTGGAAAGCTAGCGACTGCTAGCTTTCCTTCTAACATAAGCATGTGTGTCATGCTAGAAGAAATGATTATGCTAGAAGGAAATGTAGCATTCGTTCAAAATATAGTACATTGCACAAGCTCAAGGTATAAGCTAGCAACCACCAATCACCATGGACAGGGTTTTTGTATTGGAAAGCTAGCGACTGTTAGCTTTTTTCTAGCATAAGCATGTGTGTTTATGCTAGAAGGAAATGCTTATGTTACAAGGAAAGCTAGTAGTCGCTAGCTTTTCTTGATATTTTGTCATGTTCTTATTTCAAAATAGAGCACATGGCACAAGCTCAAGGTATAAGCTAGCAACCACCAATCACCATGGACAGATTTTTTGTATTGGAAAGCTAGCGACTGTTAGCTTTCCTTCTAGCATAAGAATGTGTATTTATGCTATAAGGAAATGCTTATGCTACAAGGAAAGCTAGCAGTCGCTAGCTTTCCTTGATCTTTTGCCATGTTCTTATTTCAAAATATAGCACATGGCACAAGCTCAAGGTATAAGCTAGCAACCACCAGTAACCATGGACAGGATTTTTCCATTGGAAAGCTAGCAACTGCTAGCTTTCTTTCTAGCATAAGTATGTGTTATTATCCTAGAAGGAAATGCTTTTGCTAGAAGGAATGCTAGCATTCGCTAGCTTTCCTTGGTCTGATGCCATGTGCTTATTTCAAAATAGAGCACATGGCACAAGCTCAAGGTATAAGATAGCAACCACCAATCACCATTCCTAGGGTTTTTCTACTCGAAAGCTAGTGATTGCTAGCTTTCCTTCTAGCATAAGAATGTGTGCTTATGCTAGAAGGAAAGCTAACAGTTGCTGTTTTTCCTTGATCTTGTGCCATGTGCTTATTTCAAAATAGAGCACATGGCACAAGATCAAGGTATAAGCTAGCAACCACCAATCACCATGACCAAGATTTTTCTACTGGAAAGTTAGCAACTGATAGCTTTCCTTCTAGCATAAGCATGTGTGCTTATGTTAGAAGGAAATGTTTATGCTAGAAGGAAAGTTAATAGTCGCTAGCTTTCCTTGATTTGGTGCCATGTGCTTGTTTCAAAATAGAGCACATGGCACAAGCTCAAGGTATAAGCTAGCAACCACTAATCACCATGACCAGGGTTTTTCTACTAGAAAGCTAGAGACTGATAGCTTTCCTTCTAGCATAAGCATGTGTGCTTATGCTAGAAGAAATGCTTATGCTAGGAGGAAAGCTAGCAGTTGATAACTTTCCTTGATCTTGTGCCATGCTCTTATTTCAAAATAGAGCACATGGCACAAGATCAAGGCCTAAGCCAACAACCACCAATCACCATGACCAAGGTTTTTCTAATGGAAAGCTAGCGACTGCTAGCTTTCCTTCTAGCATAAGCATGTTTGCTTATGCTATAAGGAAATGTTTATGCTAGAAGGAAAGCTAGCTGTCACTAGCTTTCCTTGATCTTGTGCCATGTGCTTATTTAAAAATAAAGTACATGGCACAAGATCAACGTATAAGCTAGCAACCACCAATCACCATGGCCAGGGTTTTTCTATTGGAAAACAAGCAACTGCTAGCTTTGCTTCAAGCATAAGCATGTGTGCTTATGCTTGAAGGAAAGCTAGCAGTCGCTAGCCCTTTATTTAGTGCCATGTGCTTATTTCAAAATAGAGCACATGGCACAAGCTCCAGGTTTAAGCTAGCAACCACCAATCACTGTGGCCAGGGTTTTTCTATTGGAAAGCTAGCAACTGCTAGCTTTCCTTCTAGCATAAGCATGTCTGCTTATGCTAGAAGGAAATGCTTAGGTTAGAAGGAAAGATAGCAATCGTCAGCTTTCCTTGATCCGGTGCCATGTGCTTATTTCAAAATAGATTACATGGCACAAGCTCAAGGTATAAGCTAGCAACCACCAATCACCATGTCCAGGGTTTCTCTACTAGAAAGCTAGCGACTGCTAGCTTTCCTTCAACCATAAGCATGTGTGCTTATGCTAGAAGGAAAGCTAACAGTTGCTATATTTTTTTGATCTTGTGCCATGTGCTTATTTCAAAATAGAGCACATGGCACAAGATCAAGGTATAAGCTAGCAACTACCAATCACCATGCTAGAGTTTTTCTATTGGAAAGCTAGCGACTGCTAGCTTTCCTTCTAGCATAAGCATGTGTTCTTATGCTAGAAGGAAATGCTTATGCTCGAAGGAAAGCTAGTAGTCACTAGCTTTCCTTGATCTTATGCCATGTGCTGATTTCAAAATAGAGCACATGGCACAACAACAAGGTATAATCTAGTAACCACCAATCACCATGGCCAGGGTTTTTCTATTGGAAAGCTAGCGACTGCTAGTTTTCCTTCTAGCATAAGCATGTGTGCTTATTCTAGAAGGAAAGCTAGCAATTGCTAGATTTCCTTGATCTTGTGCCATGTGCTTATTTCTAAATAGATTACATGGTAGAAGATCAAGGTATAAGCAAGCAACCACCAATCACCATGCCAGAGGTTTTCTATTGGAAAGCTAACAACTGATAGATTTCATTCTAGCATAAGCATGTGTTCTTCTGCTAGAAGGAAATGCTTATGCTAGAAGGAAAGGTAGCAGTCGCTAGCTTTCCTTGATTTTGTGCCATGTGCTTATTTCAAAATAGAGCACATGGCAGAATCTCAAGGTATAAGCTAGCAACCACCAATCACCATGCTCAGGGTTTTTCTATTGGAAAGCTAACAACTACTACCTTTCCTTCTAGCATCAGCATGTGTGTTTATGCAAGAAGGAAATGCTTATGTTAGAAGGAAAGCTAGTAGTCACTAGCTTTCCTTGATCTTGTGCCACATGCTTTTTTCACAATAGAGTACATGACACAAGTTCAAGGTATAAACTAGTAACCACCAATCACCATGCCCAGGGTTTTTCTATTGGAAGCTAGCGACTGCTAGCTTTCCTTCTAGCATAAGCATGTGTGTCTATGCTAGAAGGAAATGCTTATGTTAGAAGGAAAGCTAGCAGTCGCTAGCTTTCCTTGATCTGTGCCATGTGCTTATTTCAAAATAGAGCACATGGCACAAGATCAAGGTATAATCTAGCAACCACCAATCACCATGGATAGGGTTTTTTTATTGGAAAGCTAGTGACTGATAGCTTTCCTTCTAACATAAGCATGTGTGCTTATGCTAGAAGGAAATGCCTATGTTAGAAAGAAAGGTAACAGTTGCTAGTTTTCCTTGATCTTGTGCCATGTGCTTCTTTCAAAATAGAGCACATGGCACAAGCTGAAGGTATAAGCTAGCAACCACCAATCACCATGCCCAGGGTTTTTCTATTGAAAAGCTAGTGACTACTAGCTTTCATTATAGCATAAGCATGTGTGCTTATGCTACAAGGAAATGCTTAGGCTAGAAGGAAAGCTAGCAGTCGCTAGCTTTCCTTGATCTTGTGCCATGTGCTTATTTCAAAATAGAGCACATGGCACAAGATCGAGGTATAACCTAGCAACCACCAATCATCATGCCTAGGGTTTTTCTATTGGAAAGCTAATGAGTGCTAGCTTTCCTTCTAGCATAAGCATGTGTGCTTATGCTAGAAGGAAATGCTTATGCTAGAAGGAAAGCTAGTAGTCGCTAAGCTAGCAGTCGCTTATAATTCGAAAAACTTCTACTATGTATTAGTATACTAATAGTGGCATCAAGTAGCATTGCTTGGGATTTTGTATTACTCTAGTTCCATATAGATGTTATTCTTCACTAATCTACAATATAGGTTTATATGACACCAAATAACTATTTTCGGGAGTACTTAAAATAGGGATGACTCCAATCAAGGATATTTGAATTTACTTTGAACAATTGATACAAAAAATAAATCTCAGTGAGCCATGATTATACAAACTTGCATGATCAATCATGGTTGGATTCCAACCTACTTAATAAATACCTTCAATACTATTACAAGTTCCATGATTATAGAAACTTGCATGATCGATCATGGTTGGATTCCAACCTACTTAATAACTACCTTCAATACTATTACAAGTTCTTAAGTATGGAAAATTTTTAGACATTTTTACAAGTTTTTCTAAGAATAGTTTTGTGTTTGTATTAAGATTATATACAATGATAACCAATCTTGTTTTGATTATGCTTTGTAGCTCCATCATAATTTATATGTAAAGTCCCTTTTGGCGGTGGGGACTAAATGGTGGGGAACAATGTTTAAT
>LPNX010642697.1:59651-101216 GCA_001517045.1 Pseudotsuga menziesii
GTGTTGAAGTTCTAAATTCTAGATCCGTACTCGACAATACATATAAAGGGAAGAAAATAAAATAGAGTATGACCTAGTTTTCCATGTTGTTGCTTGTGTATATGTTACTAATTGTTTTTCTAGTCAATATTCTAAATATGATTAGGGGTAGTGTCCTCATCCACGGGTTCAATATTACAGTGACTATATGAGCTAATAATTTTTCATGGTATTAGAGGTTTCAGCCAATTCCTAGGCATTTCCAGTTCTTGTTGTTTCTTGAAGTTGAGAAAAAATCCCCATGTTCTAGCCACCCATTATCAAGATTGGGAATTAATTAGTTACTATGCCAATACATAAATTTGTTACAGTAACAAACACATTGACTGCTATATCTTTAAATAACTTTGTAGGTCACTCTAAAATGGAGACAATCTCTTACTAATATGGTAATTCAACACATGCACAATATATGCTTTATCAAATTATAAATAAAATGGTTAATAATTTCAACATACAAATAATGCCATTAGATAACTTAATAGGTAAGAAATTTCTTGCAACATCTATTGTTCATGAGATGAGGTAAACCTTGATCAACTCAAATATTAATACAAATTAAAAAATTATAATAATAAAATAATGTAAGGAATCTAAGTTTAATATTAGAAAGATATGCTTCAACTTTATAAAAATTTGATTTTATATAGCTTATATTGATAATATTATAAAAAAAATATGGTGAATATAAAGATTGAAATGAGTGAATTAAGTAATTTTTTGGTTTTTCATTTTTTGAAAACTCAATCTTGTTGAAGTTCTAAATTCTAGATCCCTTGTATAATTCCAAATTTAATGAAATATGTGTTTTTAGCGCTATAGGCCGAATCTTTTCCATTTCAGGATATCATAACGTATATAGAAAATGACAATTTCATTTGTCATTTTTATTTTTGGATGAAATTGGTTAAGATTACAATGATGTAGATTCATGTTTTCTAGAACTATCTCTATACGAGATCAAATGTATTTAAGGAGACACGGTTTACAGTATAGGGGGGTCGATGGTTGGTGAAAGGGACTCGGCAGGATCACCTCACTTTGATTTTTCTCTGCCGCTAAAACAATTTCTTGTGTGTAGTTACAACACTCTTTGACTGAAGATATTATAAGTATATTTGCAGTATTTTCATTATGGAGGTGTGCTTGTAGTATCGTATGATCCTGCTATTTTCTTTTCACAGTTTTTATGTTTTGTTACTTTTCTTTGGAGAAATGTGCAAACGTATTATGTTGAATTGTCAATCTATTATGGATTAACTTTACAGATTTATTTCATATGTTAAATTCTGATCTTATCATTTGAATATGTATGATATACTATTTCTGTGTATTGTTTTTTTTCCTTTCTCAGAATTTCTTCTGAAGATTTCGAAATTCTCTGCACAGCATTGTTAATTACGAGTTAATTCTGGGATTAATATTATTATGCTCCTGATCAGGATAGGGTATATAGGATATGTGTGTGTTAGTTTTGCATTTGATTCATTGAAATTAGATTGGATCTAATCTTCATATTGGCATTCTGTCAAATTATCGTTCAATCTTATTATGGATGTATATATGTCTATATTGTAACTTATATAATTGGTTTAGTTTGTTAACATTTTCTTTATCATTTATTCCTGTAGACATATGTTAAGTGACTTAATTACATGGATTCTTAGTTATCAGTTGTGTATCATATGAACTAACTTAGTAATCATTTTTAACATTTTCCTTTGTATATTCATAAGTGTAGTACATATTCAGCTAACAAACATTCACTCTATTTCTTTCCTTTGATTCTGCTCTTGTAATTAGGAGTGATTTAAGAGAAGGAAACGGGGCCTTAATCCCATCAGAGACAGCTATCTAACGACTGAGAGCAGCCTTTGAAAGATTTTGGATCAGGTTGTCTCTTAGTTGACTATTGTGCCGATTTGGCGCGTCAACACCACTGGAACTAAGAGAAAAGTTAATGAAGTGGTGGAGAAATGTCCATTGGTGATGAATGGACTGAGCACTTGTGTAGATTTGAACATTCTACCACTTGGTTTCTATTATGTTCTCATTGGAATGGATTGGTTAGAAGCTCACAGGGTGAAGCTTGATTGTTATAACAAGAATTTTGAATGCATGGATGGAGAAGGGAACCCAGTAGTTGTAAAAGACATACCAAAGATAATTTATGTAAGGCATATTTCAGCGATGCAATTGAAGAAGTTTTATAGAAAAATTAGTTAGTTGTATGGATCCCATATTGAGGAGGAAAAAGAGAATGAAACTCTCAAGTTGGAGGACTATCACGTGTTGCAAGAATTCATAGATGTTTTTCTTGATGATATTCCAAGGCTTCCTCCAAAGAGAGACATTGATTTCATGATTGAGCTTGTGCCAAGAGAAGCACTAATGTCCAAAGCACCTTACAGAATGAGTACACTAGAAATGTTAGAGCTGAAGATGCAGCTGCAAGAATTGTTAGAGAAAAAGTATATCAAGCTGAGTGTGTCTCCTTGGGGAGCACCAGTTTTGTTTGTGAAGAATAAAGATGGTATACTCAAATTGTGTATTGATTACAGGTAGCTGAACAAATTCAATGTGAAGAACAAATATCCCTTGCTGATAATTGATGACCTCTTTGATCAAATGAAAGGAGAAAAGGTATTTTCCAAGATTCACTTGAGGTCTAGTTACCATTAGGTGAGAATAAAGGATGAAGATAATCAAGGAAGAAGGCATTCATAAGACAACCTTCAGAACAAGGTATGGACATTATGAGTTTGTAGTGGTACTATTTGGTCTCACAAATGCACCAGCAACATTTGTGTGCCTTATGAATAGTGTCTTCAGTAGGTATTTAGACAAATTTGTTCTTATTTTCCTTGATGAAATTCTTGTTTATTCTAAAAATGAAGAAGAGCATCAAGAACATTTGAGACTAACATTGCAATTTCTTAGAGAAAATCAATTGTATGCAAAGCTGAGCAAGTGTGACTTCTATAAAGATATAATTCAGTACTTGGGTCACAATATTTTAGAAGAGGGTATATCCATGGACCCTCACAAGATTGAAGCTATCAATAATTGGCCCACTCCAAAGAATGTGGTAGAGGTAATATCTTTTATGGGGCTTGCAGGATATTACAGGAGATTCATTGAAGGATTCTCCAAGGTTGCACATGCTATCACTTATTTGCAAAGGAATGGGATAAATTTTGAATGGACCTCGAAGTGTGAAGAAAGTTTCTAGAGGTTAAAGTATCTTCTCACCAGTGCACCGGTATTTAAAGTTGCAGACCCAGATAAATATTTTGTGGTATGTACGGATGCATGTGGTCGAGGAATTGGAGGATTTCTTATGCAAGACAACCCCATGATATGCTATGAATCCAGAAAGTTGAAGGAGCATGAGAGGAATTATGCCACTCATGATCTGGAACTTGCAGCCATAGTACATTCTCTCAAGATGTGGAGGCATTACTTGATGGGCAGAAAATTTGAGTTAAGGACAAACCATTGTGGTCTGAAATATTTGTTTCATTAGCCTACTCTAAATGCTAGGAAAGCTAAATGGCTAGAATTTTTATGTGAGTTTGATTTTGAAATCAAACACATAAAAGTAAAAGAGAACAAGGTAGTCGATGCACACAGTAGAAAGGTGCAAGAGATTCATGTGGCTTCTGTTAGTGATTGCCAATTATATTTGAGACAACATATTATTAATCATATTTATGAAGATGAAATGTATGCACAGGTAAAGGACAAATTACAGTAGCAAAGAATTGAAAAGAAGTATGAAGGTTATAAGTTAGAAGAGGATGGAATTCTTACTTATAAGAGTTAGAATGTATATTCCAAATGTGGAATATTTGAGGAGGGTTGTTATGGATGAAATCCATCAAACTCCATATTTTGGTCACCTGTCATATCAGAAGACAATTGCTACAACAAGGAAGCAGTACTTTTGGCCAGGCATGAAGAAGGACATGACTGAGTATATTTCAATGTGCATGAAGTTCCAGCAGGTAAAGGTGGAGCATCAACACCCAATAGGTTTGTTACAGCCTTTGTCTATTCCAAAATGGAAATGGGAATTTATTTCCATGGTTTTTATTATGAGATGATGACTTGGAGACAACATGATTCCATCATGGTTGTGGTGGACAAGTTGACGAAGGAAGCGCATTTTATACCAACTTGGGGAAAAAGTTGAAATTAATCACTTCCTACCATCCTCATACTGATGGTTAGACCAAGAGAGTTAACCAAGTGCTTGAAGACATGATTCACATGTATGTGATTGAAAAACCATCCAAGTGGGAGGACTATTTAAACTTGGTATAATTTTCTTATAACAATGGAAAGCAAGCATCCTTGAGGATGAGTCCATATGAAGCTTTGTATGGAAGGAAGTGCAGAACACCAGTAATTTGGGATAACCCAGTGAACAGAGTTGTGATCAGTCCATAATTTCTCAAGGAGATGGAGCAGGAAGTTGTAAAAATCAGACAGAATCTAAAGGCAGCCCAAGACACATAGAAACGCTATGCATATAAGCATAGGGTGAACAAAGAGTTTAGTATTTGGGATTATTTTTACCTCAGCGTGAACTCAAAGAAAATTCCTTAAAGCTTAGGGGTTGTGCCAATATGTCTCCTAGATACCATGGGTCATTTGAAGTGCTTGAAAGAATAGGACCAGTTGCATATAAACTTGCATTGCTTGCTAACACTAGGGCTCATAATGTTTTTCATGTTTCTTTTCTTAAGAAATTGTTACACCTAAATATCATCACCAACATGTGATAAGACCCTAGAACATCCATGTTTTCCCTCATTCCCAAATCTTGAAGTGAAAACCTTGCTCCAAATGTCAAAATTGCACATAAAAACCTAGCACTGCTTCTACCTTTAAGCTTAGGAGCGTTACCTTCTTCAGCACTGTCTAAGTTGTGTTGAAGATAGGAGGTGGCACCACCTTTACTCTTTGTTTCAGGAGCATTTATGCCCTATCACTGCTCTGTCATCAAGGAGCAGGAGCGGTGCCCTTGGTAAAAAGTGAAAAATAGGAGCTTCACGAAGCTTCTAGATCAAAAGATTCGTGGTAGGCCTTATCCCTATTCACCTGGGTCAGTTGAACTCGATATCCATGCTTTGGGGATCTCATGTCCACCTCACCCACCAAAATCTCAACCATCTTTATCAATTTGAGTTCTATAAAAATAGGCTCATACCTCAGGGTTGGGGATAGAGCAAAGTCATGTTGCCATTTTGATATTCTATCCTAATCCATCAAGAGTGAGCATCGAAGAGCAAGTTGGAGCTATTGGGGATAAGACACTAGTTTTGTGGAGGAGTGCATCAACACTAAGGCACATGTTGTAATCTCTTTCATCATTTATTAATGCAAAGTTGATTTTCTTCCTATATACTTATGATGTGTAATATTGCATGTTTATTATTGGATTCCTTACTCACCAATATAGATCTATAGATAATTTTCTAGTACTTTTGATCATTTTTGTTTGATGTGTTTTTGCAGGTATCTTCTAGGAAATATTTTTCCATAGGTGAAGGGTCACATCAATATATCACGATCGTATTCCAGGTGTTTGTAGTTTCTAGGAGAAGTCTATCATCCCTGTCATGAATTATTTGTTCTAGATCTAAACCATTAATACCAGAGGAACAACTTCTGTCTACAAAAGGTGCGAAATTCCTAACAACAAATCTGGCGACTCCGCTGGGGAAGAGCTTCAGCAAATCTAATCTTCCTTAGCCTTCGAACACTTGTTTGAATCCAAGCTCCAGCTTCTTATCATTTCAGTCAAATCTACCATCTGACCCAGTTGGGTTTTGATTTGATATCATCATATCTCTTCAGATCTGAGCCATCATGGCTTTCTATGCTCTTTATTTCTATTGATTCATCATTTTTTATGCTATTTTGACAAATTTTAACTTTTTTTTGCCCTTTTTGTGTTCCGGACATTTACAGGGAACCGTGCTTATGTAGTGAGCAAAAAGAGGGGCCACCGCCTGTGCGTAGTTAGCAAGAAGTGGTTCCCCTTCCCGAGAGCAGTTAGCAGGAAGCAGTGCCTCCTCAAAACCGCTCTTTCAACAACCTTCTTCATGCAGTGCCAGGTAGGTTTCCTCTAGACCTCTGTTTTTCGAAAATTTTGCAAAGACATTTTTTGGTTTTTGGAATTTTTTCTTCAATTGGCATTGTCCAAGCTTATTTTCAAATACCTGAGTGTTTCAAATCTGAAATTTTTGATGTGGTAAATGCTTGTTTGTTAAAATGAAAAGGCTAGGCTAGATTCATCATTGTTACTACTTGTAAGTTTGGTTATTTTGGAAAGGAGTGCTTCAAATATTTAGCTCGATTAGATCTCTGCCTGCTATTGGATACTGCTAAAATTAAATACTTGTTTAATTGGTTTGTTTGTTTCCATTTTTTTCATTAAGATAGTGAAGAACTTCTCTTTACTCTAAAAAAGGAATTTTTTTTATTGAGATTCTTTTATATCGTTATTTGAGCACGAATTGTTGGACCTATGATTTGCCTCATAAGCTTTCGTATCTCCATTTTTTTCTTCCCTTTAGTTCATATTTTCATCTCATCAAAAGAAAAAATATTGGTATTTTTAAATTTGATCTTTCCAGTTTAATAGAAAAATTGAAAAGATATCAGTATGCCTTTGTGTGCTTCTTGTCTTTCTTCTTAGAAGCGAGATCTTACCCTATCTACATGCTTTCAAAAGATTTGATTTGAAGAAGTGTTGTTTTATTGCTTTCTCAGAAAAGAATTGTTTAGTGTAGTTGTTTGAAATGTTTTTGGTTTCAAAGCAAAATTGAAAAGAAAAATATTCTCTCTCCTTCCCGTAATTAGGCATAATCTGAATGATAAAGTGAATGAACTTGCATCTCATACTTGCATGGTTTTACTTTTCTGTCAAAATCTCATGCATTCACCTAACCGTCCAATTAAAAATTAACGGTAGTTATAGGTCTTAAATTGTATAGAAATTTGAGTGATAGGTTAGAGACGTGTTCGGGCATTGTTAAATGTAGGAGCTATCGTTACTTGTCTGCACTACAACCCGAGAATTGCACGGTTCTTTGACATACCGTCGGTATATAAAATGACCTTTCACATAGTCTCGAGGTATATAGAAAGGTACTTCATGTACTCAATTGTATATAGGAACTCCCCTTGTGAACGGTTGTACATTAGACAGCACTACTACCGATTTGAGCTTCCACGTACCTTGAGTATATCGGGAGACCCCACTAGGATACCTTGTCCATTTGAGAAAAACCCTTTGGCTATCTTGTGTGGAGAAATACACTGAAAATAGCATTCAGGGATATTACTACACATGTAACCTTGTGGTATATCGCGAGTTGCACCTACTTGACAATCCTAGTGAGAGACCAACTATTTGAGCTCCTCCTATCATTTAAGTTTGCTTGTTGGCCTATAGCTTGAGTAGGAGAAATTTTTGTGTGTGTTATTATTTTTGAGGCCCTAGGTTAGTTTAGTAACTGATACCAATATGGTCAAGTTTCAGTTGAGACGATCCAGAAGGAATCAGGTCTTGCCACCCGATTTTTCTCATGTTACGAGAGAAAGTCCAATTGAAGCCATTGACCAAGGAGCTGCAACTACTTCCCATGAGGAAGAAAATATAGTTGTAGAAACTGGAGACCAATTCACTTCTTATATTAATCCCTTGGTTCAACAGCCTCCTATGGCTGATACTTCCTTTCATCCGCATATGGAAGGTCGTATCGATTGTCCTGTTCCACCTGAGTATGGCCTAGATGATCCATTTTGGAGAACTTCCATGGGTCAAGCCATTTCCTCATTCAGGGTTAATAGAACCTCTCATGAACAAACTTCTCCAGATGAAGAAGAATATAGAAAAATCCAGGAATCGATTCATCATGCACGATATTTTCAAGAGAGAATGCAAATGCTAGATAGAGTTTTGGCCACACCTCCACTACATAGTGAAACTATACTAGCTAGATTACCCCGTAATACGGATCCTTGGCCTCTGGCTGAATTAAACCTTCTTCTGATGGTCATCCAACATATGGTGAAGCTTCTCGCAATCCAGGTCAAACTTCGAATTCTGCCCCTGCAGTTTTGAGTTCTAGGTTTGTCTCCAGTCATCCCATATTTTCTATGGCTGGGGGGAAACCTTTAGTTCTAGTAGTGTCTATACCTTCTAATGCTGGGAGGAAACCCTGGGCACGACCTAAGTTACCCACTAATGGAATTGTTACTAATAATAGGAAAACCTCTATTGTAGGAAAATCCATAGTATATGTCCCTCCCACCAACACAAATGTAGTAAACCCTCCTTCAAGTTCAGGTAATCCTTCAGTTGCACAACATACAGTTCATCAACCCTCATGGGGTTATGGTTACCCAACAAATCAAATACCATTAGGGAACATGAACTATCAACCTACCCCTATAGGAATGTCTTACACTAGAATTCCATACCCTAAGAATGCATTTACACTGTGGGGGAAACCCAACTGGTCTTACATGCCAGCGATAGGAGGAATACCTATTCATATTGATGGAGGTGCCGGAGGACCACCTTATGGAGTTCCTCCTCCTAGTGGACCTGGAGGTTTCGATGGTCATCCTCCTGGTGGTCCTGGAGTTTCTAGTGGTCCTCCTCCTGGTGGACCTGGAGGTTCCGGTGGTCTTGGTGGTCCTAGTGGTCGCAGGGATTCTATTATCCCTCCTCCCAGTGGTCCCAGGTATTTTGGAGGCCCTCCCCTTGGTCCTCCTATTTGTCCAGAAGGTCTTAGTGGACCTCCTCCTAATGGTCCTAGTGACTCTGGCGGCCCTAACCCTGGAGATCAATCTTCATGAAGTACATCATCTCATCAGGCGTTTCAACAACCTGTATATCATTCAACCTATGGCCCTACTGGTGGTTACATGCCTTATCAATATTACTAGTACATGGAACCCAATTGTCAGTTACCTTTCCTAGCAACTTTGGACTTATCTAATTTTTCTAAGTTGATTAATGACCCCATCCAACACAACCCTTAATGGCCTTCTATTCCAGTAAAGTTTCCATCGGACATCCCAAAATTCAATGGTAAGCAGGGACATGATCCCAAAAATCACTTTATGAATTTCCATATATGGTGTTCATTAAACTCCTTGATGGATGATTCTATTCGATTGAGACTCTTCCAGCTCACTTTGACCGGTACAGCCATGAAGTGGTATATTGAACTTCCATGACACTCATTTGTGGATTTTAGTGCATTGGTAACTATCTTCCTCACACACTTTCAGATACCCATTCGTTATGAAATGGGTACAAACATTTTGACCTCTCTATGTCAAAACAAATCCACACACATATCATATCATATCCATAAGTGGAGAAGGTAGAGAAGGCTCATTAAGGCTCCTATCCCGGACAAACTCTTAGCTGATTGGTTTATGAAGTCCTTATTTCCACCCATTTCTTGAGAGGTGGTCATGGGCGGTGTTGTCACTGAAGAGCAGGCTATCAGTCATTCTCAGTATCTAGACTTGGTGTATTCCCAATACAAAACTTTGTATGACCATATTCCTCAAGCTCCTAGTCCCAGCATAGACTTGGCTAAGCCACCTGCAGAAACTTCTGTTGATAGGGTTATCGGTTCAATCCAGCCCCCGTCAAAAATGAAATCTACCAAGAAACCCAGTGCTTCTACTACTGCTCCTTCTAATCCTATAATTTCCACTAAGGTGAATGCTATTCAAAGTACGCAATCATCTGGTAATAAGAAAAAGGGAAAAAGGTAAAAATAAAAAACCCAGAAACCAACAGGAAAATCCCAAACCTACGACCCCATAGAATGATAATAAAGGAAAAAGGAAATCCAAATATCCATTTATGTTGTTTGATGGCTATCATTTCACTAAGGAATGTCCTCGTCTTGATGAAATTAACAAGTTTTTTAAAAATTAACCTTGCACCAGCAGTTCTTACTGATCCCTTTCCTTCTCAACAAACAACTGATAGACCACATGTCCAATCATGGAAATTCTAGTCCGTCAGAGGAAGTCCAAATGATGTTGTCGAAAACCATTAATTTAACAACTCATACTCAGTCATATGAAAAACCTAAGGAGAAGAAAAATGAAAATACTTCTTCGAATAAAGCTCCTCCCACTGGTTCTCCCGCATCCTCCTCTAATGGTCCCCTAACTATCGAGAAACCTAATATCGACATGATTTTGCATCCACCCAAGAGCACTCTTAGGAAGTCTATTTTTAATCCCACTGCCCGAGCTGCATAGTTCTATAATGTTGTTGAAGACCTCACTCAGGCACCGTGTGCAATTTCTAGCTTAGAAGTGCTCCAAAGTTGTCCTACGCAGCGCATAAACTTGTTAACTTCCTTAGGATCCCTAGACCCAGATAATACAAATTTTATCCATTTTTAACCCAGAGAACCACAAATCTAGACTACCTCACCAACTCGCTTTTTAGATCATAACAAAAGTAGTTGGGAAAAATATCTTTAGGACTGTTCTAGATGAAGGTGCTTCAACCTAAGTTCTGTCTATATTTTGTTGGAAAGTCATTAGCTCTCCTGAGCTTGAAAAATTACCAACGACCCTAAGAGGCTTTGATGGCAGAGGTTTCCAACCCCATGGTATCATGCCATCACTTTCAATTGAGCTAGGGGGAAAAACTATTTCTATTCAAGTGGAAGTAGTGGATGCCCCATTAGACTACAATATTCTCTTAGGAAGAAACTTGTTTTATGCTATGACCATTGTTGCTTCAACGGTGTTTAGAACTATCCACTTTCCACACTTGGGAAATATTGTGACAATTGATAAACTTGATTTCTATACGTCGAATGTTACTCCTACAGCAAATAACATCCCTATTCTAGGTCAGTCCCCTCCTCCTTATCATTCGATTGGGGTAGATATGTTGAAAGACTCTGCCCTTATGGGAATATTCCTATTTGCTCCTTCTAGCACAGAAATGGTAACCATTAATATGATCTCTTCGTCTGGATATGATCCCAAAGGTAAGAAAGTTGCTGATTCATCCTCCTGTAGCCTGCATGAAGCAATTTATGATGCTATCCAATCCATTTCCAATGACCATACAGATGATATTCATCTTGTGGCTTTGGATCCCTACCACCTGCCCTACTAGTTAGAACCATCTCTTCCTACTTTGGATTATCTCTCCCATAATTTTTCGTTAGATGAAACTATCATGGAGATTATGAGTACTAATGAATCAGTATGGGAGGATCATCATCACAGATCCTCGTTCCTCCCCAACACCAGTTTGAAAAATAATGATTTTGTATCTCTCTTGGGTACTGATATTGTTGACATTCCACAAACACCTGTGTTGTTGCAAGATTCTGACTATGAAGGAAATCTATGCAACATTACTAAGACAACTCCAATCGACATATCGGTCAAGCCTAGAACTATTGAACATGTTCACGTTAGGTAGAACTGTTCAATAGAAGAAACTGAAGGATATAGGCCACTTTTCAACAAATCCTGAGATATTTTTTCTTGGTCTTATGAATAAATTCCTAGGATAGACCCATCTATCCTAGTACATGAAATCAAAACCTATCCCATAGCTATATCGGTCAAGAAGAAATTACATCAAGTCCATCCCCGGAAGGCAGCGGCTATCAAATCTGAAGTCGAAAAACTTTTGAAGGCAAGATTTGTTGGAAAGGGTTTTGGCAAGTGAGTTGCATAGTGTTAGGGTAGCTACGCAACACTGCACAAGGCCAGATCAGCACGATAACCACTTTTTGAATATTTAATGTATTAATTGACCACGTTTTGTGGGCATAGGTCATTAGCGGTTAGAATTTAGTTAAAAGTGGACCTTTAATGTAAAGGCGCAAGCCTATATATAGAGCTAGTTTTGAAATTGTATAAGACACAACAGATGATAGATGATACAACATGACATGAGAATAGATGAAGAAGTATGATCGATCTGTCACAGTCTATCTATGGTCTTGATGAGTCTACTTCTTTGAGAAATATGCAATCTGTCTGTGTCAGATACTAAATTTTGGGATGTAAGCAGTCTCCTACTCTAGAGAAGAATTATCTATTGTGGATCTATTGCGCTGAATTAATATGACATGACGTTTATCACCTAAATGTTGTCTTCTATTTTCCTATTTTCTCTGCTACAATTGAATATGATTATGATTTATTGATGTTGCTACAATGAACTAATGATGCGATCTATCCAAATTCTGTTGCAATTTTGATAAATGGTGATGAAGCTTGTTAAAGTTGTTTATTGAATGATACTCCTGCGATAACACTGTTGTGATGAATGAATAATGCGATCTATTAGATCTGTAGTTGTGAAAGTGAATTGTGAGGACTGTCTTGGCTCTGTCGAATGACCTAGAGTCATTTGAAAGTTATGCTATCGAAGCCATGGATGCCATATCTTCCCTTCTCACTTTCGTAAAATCGGTTCTGATAGCTCTCCCTTAAAGACTTTGTGAATGTTGCTGGGTATAATAAAACCTGTTTGGGTCAGTGCTCAGGGAGATCATGTTGGTTTGGTGTCAACAGAGTGAGAACCCCTATCAATGAGGCTTTGTTGGTGGGTTTCTGCCAACAAATGGTTCCGTTGTCGGGACCCAGTTGCGATTGAAAGGAGGATATGTTTTTGCATCCAACTCGATCGGATATCGAGGGGTGTTTGTTCTAAAACTGCGAGAGTTTGCAGAAACATAAAATCAAAATCTGAAGCTACCGACGGGTAATTGGTTGGACAAATATATTCATGACAGTCCTCACGAATGGTTCTTCTGTGATTTTCCTATCATCTTGTATGAATGGTTAGAGAAGTTCACTTCTAAGAAAACAAACTTCCAGGGAGGAGAGCTGGCATCTTGGACTCTTGAGTTGATTCAGGAATTACAAGAAATAGACAATAAGGCATCGTGTCTCTTGAGGTGTGGTTGGACAGTATTCTGGCGGGCTACATTATCGATTTGCAATTGATACCAATAAATCATTTAGCGAATCAAAAAGGGAATTTGTCAACAGACCACGAGGTAGATTTTTTCTGTCACTACAGCTATCTGTTAAATAGCTTATCTGTGAAAAAGGTATTCTGAAGATGGACCAAGAGTAGCGGAACTCCGGTATGCAGAGGTTGTGGACACTGCAACGAAAGGGGCGAGACACATGGGAAGGTAAGGGGTAGATGGGAATGAGTTCTAGTGAGAATGCGAAGGTCACTGAGGAAACAAGTGGTTGTACAAGAGGAGGAGCAAGGTTTTGAGAGAAGAGGCAGAGGATAGGAGAAGGTCCTGCTACAATCAAAGTGTGATGCCGTGAAGAACAACCACATAGGACAAAGCGACCTTTCAGTGAAAACAAGGATGACCAGGCCCCGGCTATGCCTAGGATAACGATAGGCTCTAACCCCAGTAGTAATGTGTCCACACCTCCACGCACTACTCCACCATCAGGAGGAAATGTGCATTATATGTCAACTTTCTCGACGTGTCAGCAGCAGTCTAGAAGTAGAGTACTAGTCAAAGGAAGAAAGCCCAGAATGGTGGGCCACAAAATGAAGCTACCAATATTTCATGGAAACGACCTTGTTGACCTAGATAAATACTGGTTCTTATGTGAGGTGATCTGGACCGCTCGACAGACTATGGATGACACTGTTAAGAAAATCCTGCTGGCGACCACCCTCAGGGGTCGTGCACTGGATTGGTACATGAGATTCATGTTGGTTCCTTAGGGAGGTACAGTGAAAACATTGGATGAGATCCATGAGGGTTTATTTGAATAATTCAAGAATCCAAAGTTTGAGGATCAGTACATTACTATTGAAAGAAATCAAGCAGTCCCCCAACGAAACAATTTGGGACTTTGATCAATGGTTTAAGAAATTGATGGCTCGAGTCATCTTTTGGATGAACGATGTTCAACACAAGGAGTGGTTCATCGCTGCACTTGTTCCACATATTTGACAACTGCTAATGCAAAAAAATATTGTGACATAGATCGAGGCTCTAGAAATCACGATGAAACTAGAAGAATCATTGATAAGAGAAGCTGCGGTCGAGTGAATCAGATTCAGGCACAGTTGGCCAATCTTACACTCCAACTACAAGATATCGAGAAGGATAAGGAAGATCATGATGATCTTTGGTGCACCTAGTGTCATGTGGGTGGACACACCAAGGATACATGTCCGTCATTCCAAAATCATTTTCTTTCAGAAGCCCCGAACCCGTTGAGTTGTGCTGGTGTACCATAATGCCGCATATGTCAAGTCTATGGGCATCGACATGAGAACTGCAACTACATGAAAAATATGGTTACAAAGGAAGAAAGCATGTACTATACATTTTGTTGTTCAGTAGGACACGACGATAAAAACTATCAAGATTATGAATTGCTGCAGGAAAGGACATATGATTCATACTTGTTGAAAGGTGAGGACCCCTGAGTAATGAAAGCGAAACCACAGATTGCACAGCCTGCAGTGTAGGTACAGTATACACCATCACCCTAGATGCATTTTATCCCATCGCAATCATAGCAACAGTTTAAGTCATAGCCACAGTTCGCACCACAGCCGCAGGTCATAGAGAAACAATAGTTTGCACCATGACCATAGTATAATCCGGTACCGCTCATTCAACCATAATATGTTCAAGTTGCGCACTATGTCCAATAGCAACGAAACCCCCCACAGCAGCAAGTGGCCCACCCTCAGTTTCAGCAAGGAGGAATCAAAGGAGGATTCCATGGAGGATTCAAGGGACGAGGTGGAGGATGAGGTCGAGAGTCAATCCAGTGTTATACCTGTGGAGTATCCAGGCACTACCAGAGGGAGTTTCCTCATGCGCAATGTAGATATTGTGTGGCTATTGAGCATAATGTTGAAAATTTCCCTCAGCTGATTACAAAATGGCAGGTTGGACACATCCCTCAGTTGTAGAATGCGAAAGACTCAGAACCAGCCAACGTTCTAGGTGCAGAACCAGCCGACAATTGAGAATTAGATCCCGTGGCAGACTCAGAATCAGTTGATGAATGCGTCGCTGAATCGGAACCCACCATTGAATCAGTACCCACCATTGAATCATGCCCAGAATCTGAATCAATGATCAATGGTTGCAACATCTCAAGCCAAACCACAAACAAAGGATGTCGATGTAGGGGTTTTCACTCGCGCTGGTGCGACAACTGGAGAAGATGGACCGTGTCAGTAAGTTTGGTTTGCTGGAAAGAAAAAGGCAGCATTTGATATTGCAATGGAGAGAGACACCTTCTTCAAATCCAAGTATGCAATCAGGAGAAATATGGGTAAGTTACCTATTATCGACATGCCGTCTACTTTTGATCCATCTGTAGAGGCAGGACCATCGTGGCAGCATGGTACCTTGTAGCAGTTCTTTGAGAGTTTTTTGTTGCTAGAAAGGGATCCTGAATCCCTTGATGAGATTAAGAAATTGTTGTACCATTGGGATAAGACATTAAAGGTTTTTTTGGTGAAATCCTTGCAAAAGAGGAAGATAGGCAAGGAGATGAGGATGAACATCCAGATTGGAGATTACGAGGTTGACTCGATTATTTTGGATCTTGGATCAGATGTAAACATTTTGACCAAGCAAACTTGGCAACTGATGGGGAAGTCGACATTGGGACGGTGCAGCTGCGGCTAGCAAACCAAGCAAAGGTTCAGCCCCTTGGTCGTGTCTCAAACCTAGTCATCGATGTTGAAGGTATGAAAACATATGGTGATTTTGATGTGATAGAAGTGGTTGAAGATGGAGGTTCCTATCCCGCATTGCTAGGGATTGGGTGGGCTAATGATAGCATGGTAGTTATTAATTTCAAAAAATGGGTTATGACGTTCGAGGACAAGGATGTCAGGTTAATTGCTGCCATGGACCCTTAGGAAGGATGTCGGTATATTGAACCTGTGAGGGATGAAGCCAATAGAAGTTGGGATCATGCCTATAATATCTCTGAAGAATGTATCCACCCTACCATCGATGGTGGACTTGGATGGTGTGGCGATATTTTTGCATCCTCTAATTCTGATGATGCTTTGGAAAATGGGAAAAATAGGCTACACGAAGTGCCATTTAGGAAATGCGGGTTGATCACACAGTCTCTCCATTACGTAGCAGCTGAGACTGTTGAGTTTCCAATTTACGAAGGGCTGGAAGAGTTATCAGAATTCCTTCAATAATTTGAAGAGAAAGTGTTTGAACCACAAAGGGTATTGGATCTAGATATAGCATTGAATCCTACCCCATCCCGATGGTGGGTGACCCACAAGGAAACGATCCATGATTGGGGACAGTGTCGAAGATTGATGATGGTGCGCTTCGATGACTGGGGAGATACGATGGATGTAAAGACCTTACCGATCACTTGATGGAATGTCATTCCTTATGGGCATCACAACCTAAAGATGAGTGGGTCCATGCTTTTGTTCATACTCTGGACAAGATGCCAAGATCTTGGTATGTAGCGACCGAACTACGTAGAACTATAACCACTTGGGAGGATTTGTCCATTTGCTTTGTGTAGACATTTAGTTTCTAGGATGACAACCCATAGGTACATAATGCATTGCACATCATCTGTGACATAGTGCTGAAGGTTGTCCTTGTCGCATAACCAATTGATCTACATGTGCATTGCTCGATGCAATCCATGATGACATGTTACAATCTATCTAGGGAACCTAAAGATGATGATGAGTTGTGGAAATTTAATATTCTGGAGCCAGAAGGAAGCCACAATGTTGCAGCACCGAAAATACCGACGGATTCAATGATTCAGTCGCTGAGGACCAATAAAGTCAACATTGGGTCAGAAGAGAACCCAAAATTTTCCAATATTGTGGACTATTGGGACGAGGAAACAATGGCCAAAATCATGGACTTGTTGCACGAATTCCAGGATTTTTTTCTGACATGGATTTTTAGAAATGAAGGGGATATTAGGGGACCTAGGGGAGATGAAAATCCTATTGAAACCAGATGCAAAACCTATGCGACAGAGGCCATATCGACTGAACCCATGATACAAGGACCATGTGAAGGATGAGATTTACCGGATGCTAGATGTTAGGATCATTGCGCCTGCCGAAGAATTAGAGTGGATAAGCCCTATGGTGGTACAATATAAAAATACCGATGAAGTCTGCATTTGCGTTGACTTAAGAAAGTTGAATGATGCCTGCGTGCATGATCCATTCCTGACTCTGTTTACAGATGAGGTCTTGGAAGCAGTAGGCGGTCAGGAAATGTACTCCTTCACAAATGGATTTTTGAGGTATCACCAGATCCGGATTGCAAAGGAGGATCGCCATAAGACCATGTTTGTCACTGAATGGGGGTGTTTTCAATATACAGTCATTCCCTTTGGGCTGAAAATGCGTCGACAATATTTTCTCGGGTAGTTGTCGCTATGTTTAAAGACTTTATTCAGAAGTTCCTACAGGTATATATGGATGATTGGACAGTCTATGGGCTAATTAGGGACCATCTCAACAACTTGCACTTGATGCTCGAAAGCTGTTGACAGCATCAGATTGCACTAAATTCTAAGAAGTGGATATTCTATGCACCATTTGGAATGCTACTTGGACACATAGTATGTAAGGAAGGTCTGTTGGTTGATCCAGTGAAGATAATGCTAATTCTTATCTTACCGTCACCAATGAATGTGAATATGCTTTGGGCGACGCTGGGGCACACAATATATTATCGCAATTTCATCAATGGATACGCTGTGATTACTGCCCCTATGGAGAAGTTATTAAAGAAGCATGTTGCATTTGAGTGGAGTCAGGAATGTTAAGGAAGTTTCAACACACTGAAGGCCACGATGGCCTCTGCACCCATACTAGTATTCCCTAATTGGAACAAAAATTTCCATGTGCATGTCGAAGCCTCTTCGGTTGCACTGGGGGTTGTGCTTGCGTAACCAGGTGAGGGTGACCTAGATCACCCGATCGCATATGCCAGTAGGAAGTTGTCATTTTCTAAATGAAACTACACAATGATGGAAAGAGAAGGCTTGGCGATGGTTTATGCCTTGCAAAAATTCAAGCACTATTTGTTAGGGCGACACTTCAAGATGTTCACCGATCATTCTGCTTTGCAATACTTGGTCAATAAGCTTGTGTTGGTGGGGGAGATCTGTCGGTGGCTGCTAATTTTTTAGGAATTTGACTTTCAAATAGTTATGAATCTAGGATGGTTGAATGATGGTCTTGATCACCTATCTCGCATTGAGACCGAAGAAGAACCTACCAATATTTCTGATGGATTACCGGATTCGTAGCTTTTCTATGTCGATATCACATATGATCATTATGCCCTGATCATTCAATTCTTTGCCACTGGTGTTTCCCCTAAGAACCTGTCGACCAGTCAGAAGAAGCATTTGGTAGTAAAGGCTTCATATTTCCAGCTGATTGTTGGGAAATTATACAAGCTTGGACCAGATGAAATATTGTGATGGTGTATCCTACCGCATGATCAGGGACCCATTCTAGAAGAAGCACATGCAGGAATTGCTGTAGGTCACTATGGAGAAAGGGCTACTGTGTGGAAGGTGTTGCGCATAGGGCTATGGTGGCCTACGTTGCATAATGATGCTGCAGACTATGCGCGGACTTATGACATCTGTCAGTGCGTTGGTAAACCATCACGGCGAGATGAGATGTCACTTGTGTCGCAAGTAACTCTACAACCTTTGATAAATGGGACATGGACTTTGTGGGTCCGATTAATCCATTGGGGAAGAGGAATAGTGCGTGATACATCATTACCATAACTGACTATCTAACTAGGTGGGCAGAGGCCGCACCAGTTGTGGATTGTACCACCGCGACAGCAATGAAATTCGTATTTGAGAATATTGTGACACTGTTTGGGTGTCCCAGGATATTGATGAGTGACCAGGGAAGTCACTTTATCAACCGCATGGTGAGAGTGCTAACTAAAGAGTTGTAGGTGCAACATAATAAAAGCACACCATACCATCCACAAGCAAATGGAACTGTTGAAGCGTTCAACAAAATTTTTGAAACAATGTTGACAAAGGTATGTAATGCTAATCGTGATGACTGGGACTTGAATATTCCAGCAGTTCTATGGGCTATCCCACCACTTGTAAATGGCTAATAGGGAAGACACTGTTTAAGTTGGTATATGTGCAAGAGGCAGTCATTCCCATGGAATACATTGTTCCTAGCTTGCGCATCGTTGTGGTGACCAGCATGGATGATGAAGAAAAATTTGAAGAGTGCATTGCGCAGTTGATCTAGATTGAAGAGGATCATTTTATTGTGGGATTCCATCAGTGCGTTGTGAAGGATTGATAGAAGGCATGGAATGATCGTCACATTAAGAATAAATATTTTGAGGAAGGATATTTGGTGTTGTTATACGATAGCAAGTTCATGAAGAATCCAGGTAAGTTACAGATGCATTGGTTAAGCCCGTATCTTGTTCATTACATTACTTCTGGAGGTGTAGTTTAGTTACAACAATTAGATGGTGCAGTACTACTGACGCTTGTCAATGGGAGTCTCTTGAAGCTTGATAGGACGGACTCCAAGCGACGCACCGCTTGAGGAACTATGAAAAAAAAACAGAGGATTTTGTTACAATAGCAGCAAGGTGATCCTAGGGGATGAGGCTATGCCAAGATAGGCATTAGTAGCGACAGACGGGAGACCACCTGTGACAGATGCAAAGCTGCGGGTTGGTCAAATTAGCAATAAATACAGGTAGTTAAAACAGTTAGCTGGAAGTACTTGTTGAAGCGACATGCATTAATGGTCGATCCGACCATTAGGAGGGTGATATTGACCGTGGATTTGGTGTCATTACTACTGGATTTGGTCATGATGGATATCGTAGATTTGGAAATGATGAGTTCGAATTAGGAAGTAGCTATAAAAAGCACGCGAGATGTGGGAGGAAGGCATTGTTCAGAACAATTTAGTCAAGTGAGTAGAGTGTTGAGCCAAGTACGGTTGGTGAGTTTTGAGTGTGAGTTGTAGAGTAGAGATGTAGAGTTGTTGGGTGCATCGTAAGGGTTTGGAAGTGTAGTATGCTAAGCGACCCTGAAGCAATTGAGATTTCCAGTGAGCAAGAATCCCCCATTCGGCCCACAGCCATTGAAGAAGAAGTCATGAGCATGCAAGTAGGATCTTCATCCATCCCCAAGAGAAAGAGGCAGGCTCAGAAGCCCAGTTCCACATTGCCACAGAACAAGCACACCCGCACTTTGGCTAGAGTACAAGGAGAGGGAACTTCACAAACCAGGTTGTCGAGCTCAAGATCTATAGAGTCTGTGGCACCCAGGGGTGTCTCAGTCCCCGATATCCTGGGATATGTCACTCCAATGCATCTGGGAGGGAAGCTGAAGCAACCCACAAAGAACCAGAAGTATCCAGCAAAATTGTCGCCACTGCCGAAAGGGATAACTTGCTTGGTCGAAATCATCCCTTCCTTGATCAAGTTGAATTTTGAGGACCATGATTTTCTATTGCTCAAATGTTTTTAGGATGATCCCTATGAATTAATTTTTACAGGGCCTAGTGCACCGATTCAACGGATTCCTCAACCTTGAGAGAGTGGGTTGAACAACTCTGGATTGTTGGGGCTCATCAATATGCCTCATTTTGGGTGACTAAACGAAACCCATGCCTGTGTTAAACAAATTTTGGCCTGCTTTCATGGTGGGATTCTTTGGTTGATTGAACCCATTCCAGTCACAGTTGACTTAATTGTGAGCATTATGGGCTTGCCGAAGGCCGGGAAAGATCCAGCGAAGTATATCCATGGGCAGGATGCTAATAAGAATATTTCCAAGCAGCTGAAGGAGAGGTTTAGCTTGTAGTGTGATGGTCATGACTGTCATATTAACATCATTAATTCATAAGCAGTGTATATTGGGGCACGCATTTTGGTGAGCAAGATTGTCTGGGAGAATCGACTGGTCCAGTGCAATTTAGGCATGGTCGCATGTGCCCGAAAATGAGCAGAAGGCATATAGATGAACTGGTCCTTGTTTTTGGTCAACTAGTTTCTCAATGATTCTCTCGCTGCTCATGTCAGGGAGCCATTTTCCTATAGTTGGCTATTAATTCTTATTGCGCTTGTCGCATGGATGGAACCTGAAGTTTATCAACCAATGGCAGTCAATGCGGTGAAGGTGTGCTGCGATGCATGCTATCAGAATTTGTGGTGGGTTGAGGAGCCTAGTTGATAGATGGACTGTGTGATACATTTTTGGGTCTATTGAGATGTGCTGCAAGCCTCCGCTGTAAAATTTCCCCGCTTATCCAACTACCCAGCAGCCAAGTATCAGCGGCTTGTTAGAATAATCAACCCATAGTTTACCCATTTAGACATTAATTTAATTATTTCTGTCTTATTATACTAGTTCATGTGTCCCACCTTGTGCAAGTTGTCTTTTACCTATCCATAGTGGTAAAACTTGCCTCATTTGACTCATGTAGCGCATGGGAAAGCCCAAGGAATCAAATCTACTTTATTCCTGGCCTCCTAGGTGCCCTTCTACTTTTTCTACTTTATTCCCTGCTTTTTCAGTGTTTTAAGGAAAATAGAAAAGCTAGACTAGGTGAGGTGAACTAGTTTTTTGTCCTCTTCATCCTCCACTCTTTTCTCCATGCAAAAGCATGTATGAGCTGCCATTCCACCACTCTTTATCTTGCCTAAGCCTTTTTTCTAATTCGTGAGCTCCATGACAGATTTGGGATCAGCTTTTTACACCTATGGGGGATTTGCTTATTTTTAGTAAGCCTCTTTATGCTAGATTCGAATTGCTCCTCATGCATTCAAATCCATGATGTATGTTATTTATTCAGCAATCTATGTTATTACAGGGTTGGCTATTGTACGCTGATTTTAATACAGTTTAGTGTTCAGCTCCAATTTTCAGTCTCTTTGTGAGTGATTTTGCATGATCAATTGTTAATTGTTGTGAGTAAAATTAATCTATCACCTGGTTCAATTTCCACATGGTATTAGAGCCATTGTATATTGTTATCTCTCCTTCAAAATTGTTTTGCAGGTTCGACATCAGTGACTGGGAGCCTTCTACTGACAGCCGGGATAGATTTTCTAAGCTATGGATCAATCACAGAAAACTATCTTGACTCCCTTCAATTTCTTTGAATGGAAAGCAGAGATGGAGATACTGTTGAGAGCGAAATGCCTCTACAGGGTAACTATGGCAATAGAAGCAAAGCCCAATGTAGCTGCAGAGAAGATAAAATGGCACAACAGGAGGGATGAGGCTTATGGCCTCCTGTGTCTAAGTATTTCCAGAGACCTCCTTTTCTATCTCGATGGATTGACATCACCGAATGAAGTATGGGAGAAGCTTGCTGATATTTTTGGAAAGACAGATGAGATGAGGGGACATCAAATCGAAAATGAGCTGATTTCTCTGAGTCCAACGTGCTTTGAATCCCTGCAGCTATATTTCTCCAAGTTCAAAGCACTAGTTTTGCAGCTGAAACAATGTGGTATAAAAAATAAAGATGATCAGCTCATACTAGCCATCCTCTTGAAGCTGGGCCCTGATTATTCAGTGTTTGTTTTGACCTTCTATGCCACAAAACTGACAGCTTGAACCTGGAAGATGCCTAGCCTTGCATATTTCATGGAATCTCTCACACAAGAACAGGGAAAGATGGTGATGATGGGCACCATTAAACCATCCAAAGATCAAGATTTGATTGTTGGAGATTCGAAGGTGGATTCAAAAGGAAAAAAGAAAGCTAAAAAACCACCTAAGAAAAAGAGAGACAAGAAACAGTCTCCGGAGGATCAACAAGGTCCCAAGAAGAACTACCAGAAGAAGAAAAACAAAGGTGAAATGAACAAGTGCGCATACTGCAATAAGGGAAATCACTCTGAAAGCTCTTGTATGAAAAAGCAGATAGACATGCTGACCCAACTCCTGGAGAAGAATGGTATCTCCCTTCCAGAAATCTCAAAGAAGAGAGAAGGAGGATCAAGTTTAGATGACAGAGAGAGAGTTCATACTCTAGTTGCTGGCACATCAAGCTCACCCAGTTTTATCATTGATTCTGGAGCTTCAATACACATGGTTTCGACTAAGGAGGCCTTCTCCTCACTAGACAAGTCGAAAGGACCATCTATAGCACTGGGAGATGAATCTCTCACTGAAATTTTAGGCAAAGGAAGGATAGATCTTGATCATGGTCAGTTCAGTAATGTGCTGTATGTGCCTGGTCTTGCCTCCAACCTCCTATCAGTGTGCCAGATGGCCCACACTGGGTCTCCTAAGAAGGTCATATTCTCCCCCGATGAAGTTGAGATCACAGAGATTTCAACTGGTAGAGTCATTGCAAAAGGAGTTGCGAATCATGCTCAAAAGGTATACATGTTCTCACACTTCCTACCTTACTCAAACCCCTCTGCTCTTCTGATTCATGCTAATGAAGCAAGCAAGATTTGGCATGAAATATTTGGCCACCTAAACTACAAATATCTTTCTGATCTTATTGAAAAATAGATGGTCATAGGGTTTCCCAAGATAAAATTTTCCAAACGAGTCTGCCAAGGTTGTATCCTAAGAAAACACCCAGAGCACAAATTTGAGAGAGCTAGTCATGAGAGAACCTCTGCACCCCTCAAGCTGATCCATAGTGATGTTTCTGGCCCATTCCCTCATATGTCCATGAGTCAGGCCAAATATCCATTGAATTTCATTGATGACTTTTCCAGGTATTGCTGGGTTCACTTCCTGAAACACAAATTTGAAGTTTTTGGCCTATTCAAAGTCTTTAAGGCTTTGGTTGAAAACCAGTCTGGAAGGAAACTCAAGGCCCTCAGATCTGACAATGGTGGTGAGTATGTCAATTCTGAGTTTATTAATTATTGTGTAGATGTAGGTATTCAGATGCAACATTCTATCCCTTACACACCACAGCCAAATGGTGTTGCTGAGAGGAAGAACAGATCACTGAAGGAGATGGCAACATGCATGATGGAGGCCAAAACTTTTCCACCAAGTACTGGGCCGAAGCTATCAACTGTGCAGCCTATATTCAGAATAGGGTGCCTCACAAATAGCTTTATGGCATGATTCCCTTCGAAGCATGGAGTGGGCAGAAGCCAGATGTGACCCATTTCAGGATTTTTGGCTCAAAGGCTTGGGCTAGAATTCCAACGGAGAAGAGGAAGGCTTTGCAGCCCCAAAGACAAGAGTGTATTTTTGTTGGATACTCTAAAGATTAAAAAGGGTACAAGTTGATAAATTTGAGCACAAATAAATCCTTCATCGAAAGGTGTGTTTAGTTTGAAGAAGAACCCCTTGCAGCAGTGGAAGTTGGTGAAGCCTCTTCACCACCTGAACCTCAAGAAGTAAGTAAAGAGTTTGTTGAACATGCTGATTCTGATTTGTTTGATGGAGATGAGTTTATTGCAGACCCTAACATCCCTACAAGGCCAAAATGGGCAGCCAAGACACTACATGCAGCAGGAGAGCTAGCTGGGGATCCCAATGACCCAAGGAGGACTAGATCTCAATTTGAGAGTGGTCTGTGCAAGAAGGATCCTATGTTTGCTGAAAAATGCTATTTGATGGTGGATTCTAATCCTCAAACATATGAAGAAGCAGAAGGAGATCAAATATGGAAAACAGCCATGAAGGAGGAGTTCATCTCACTCCAGAAGAGAAACACATGGGAGCTAGTGGATCTTCCCCCAGGGAGAAAATTAATACAGTGTAAGTGGGTCTATAAGACCAAATTTTCTGCTGATGGTTCACCACTGAAGTACAAGGCCAGATTGGTAGCCAAGGGCTACTCACAGGTTCATGGCATATATTACAATGATACTTTTGCCCCAGTGGCAAAAATGGATTCCATCAGGCTAGCCTTAGCCATTGCAGCCTCAAGGCAATGGGAGGTACATCACATGGATGTAAAATGTGCCTTCTTGAATGGAGATCTCACTGAGGAGATATATATGCAGCAGCATCAAGGTTTTGCTACTAACCATTCTCTTGTGTGAAGGTTGAGAAAGTCATTGTATGGGCTAAAGCAAGCCCCCAGGGCTTAGTATGACAAGATCGATAGCTTCTTGCTATCACTGAATTTTGTTCGGTGCAAATCAGATCCAAATGTCTATTTGAAGTTAGTTAATGGTTCACTAATGATCATTGTGTTATATGTTGATGACCTCCTCATTACAGGAAGCTCACAGGCTGAGATTGCTTCCTTAAAAGGAGCTATGAACCAAGCCTTCTCCATGACAGATTTGGGGCTCTTAAGTCAATTTTTGGGGCTTGAGATTGCTCAAACCAAAGCTGGAATCAAGGTGCACCAGTACAAATATTCCTTGGACTTGCTGAACAAATTCAGAATGCAGGATTGCAAATCAAGCAAAACTCCTTTCCTTTCAGGAGTGAAGCTGGAAGAAGCTGATTCTTCACCTATGGTAAACAATACACTGTATAGGCAATTGATTGGATGTTTGTTGTATTTGACACATACTAGACCTGATATTTGTTATGCAGTAAGTGTGGCTTCTAGATTCATGGATCAACCTCAAGAGATCCATTGGAAAGCAGCCAAAAGGATCCTTAACTTTGTTCAGGGAACAAGGACACATGGGATCTTCTATAAAGCAAAATCTGATCTTGATTTGATTGGATTTACTGACAGTGATTGGGCAGGTGATAGCACAGATAGAAAATCTACATTAGGATATGTGTTCATGCTTGCAGAAGGGCCAATCAGCTGGTCAAGCAAGAAACAGAGTGCCATTGCACTCTCATCTACAGAAGCAGAGTACAGAGGAGTTGTTAATGCAGCAACTCAATGTTTATGGTTGCAGGGTTTACTTGGAGAGTGTGGCTTCAAACTAGAGCAATAAACTACCATCTACTGTGATAACCAGAGTACCATTCAAATCTGCAAATATCCAATTCAGAAGCAGAGAACCAGACACATTGAGATCCATATGCACTACATCAAAGAACTTGTGCATGATGGCACCATTCACCTACTCTTCTGTTCATCTTCAGAACAAGTAGCTGATATCTTCACCAAAGAATTTTGTGAGAAGACCTTCAGCAATATCAAATCAGCTAGGGATTGCTGATCATGCTGTGAAAGCATGATTGAAGACAATATTCTACAATTTTGTTTTACAGTCCATGTTTAAGGGAGGATTTTCCCAAGTTGGTTTCGCCTCTTTCCTTGTTTAAATGGACATGTAGTATGTAAAGGGTGACTAAGCCTTCTTGCTAGGCCCTATAATTTTCTGATATATTACTCATAATTTAGGCTTAAGGGGGGGTGTTAGAATAATCAACCCATAGTTTACCCATTTAGACATTAATTTAATTATTTCTGTCTTATTAGCCTAGTTCATGTGTCCCACCTTGTGCAAGTTGTCTTTTACCTATCCATAGTGGTCAAACTTGCCTCATTTGACTCATGTAGCATATGGGAAAGCTCAAGGAATCAAATCTGCTTTATTCCTGGCCTCCTAGGTGCCCTTCTGCTTTTTCTGCTTTATTCCCTGCTTTTTCAGTGTTTTAAGGCAAATAGAAAAGCTAGACTAGGTGAGGTGAACTAGTTTTTGTCCTCTTCATCCTCCACTCTTTTCTCCATGCAAAAGCATGTATGAGCTGCCATTCCACCACTCTTTAGCTTGCCTAAGCCTTTTTTCTAATTCGTGAGCTCCATGACAGATTTGGGATCAACTTTTTACACCTATGGGGGATTTGCTTATTTTTAGTAAGCCTGCTTTATGCTAGATTCGAAATGCTCCTCATGCATTCGAATCCCTGATGTATGTTATTTATTCAGAAACCTATGTTATTACAGGGTTGGCTATTGTACACTGATTTTAATACAGTTTAGTGTTCAGCTCCAATTTTCAGTCTCTTTGTGAGTGATTTTGCATGATCAATTGTTAATTGTTGTGATTAAAATTAATCTATCACCTGGTTCAATTTCCACACAGCTCATTTAGATCACTATCGAGCCTCATTATATTTTTATTTAGGCACGTCAAGACCCTGATAGGCAATGGCTACCTCTAGCCTACAAAGTCACCGATGAATAATTGGATGCCCTCATTAATGAGTGGATGGTTGAATGGCACAACCTCATGTGATAGGAGGAACTCTCTAAGGAGCTGCCCATTGATTCCCTGAAGAGCCTCTCCATAAGGATCCAAGTGTTCATGACTCTGACAATGACTCATCGACGGACCTTGAGGCAAAAGCACAACGCATGTGGGAGGAAACTTGAACCAAATGGCTCCAAGAATACGATGCAGGCAGTGATACCTGATCAGGACTGGAAGACCAACTGTAGCGACTCATCAAAGAGGTCACTGAATCCTCTACTACTACAACAAAAGTGATACGAGAATCCAATGAAGAAGCGTTTGGTGAGTTAAAAGATAATTTGAATTCTATTCATGATGTTGTTTCCAGGAAGACACTCGAGCAAGTGGTGATGGAGGAAGTCCCGTCGATCAGAACCGAGCCACAGGCCAGGAATGTTCAAGTTCCCCTAACTATGATCGACATGGGAAGTGAAGAAGTGAACCAGTTACTACAGTTGATTTAGATCGTTTCCATGGATATAAACAAGTTACCTGCTCAAGTGTTGGTGGAGCTACAGCATGTTGCCGCCCAGGAATTGGTGGATAAATAGAAGGAGCTAACTGATGGCTACGTAGAGTTACAGAGTGCAGCTGAGAAGCTACAAAAAGAAGCGAAGGAGATACATTAGGTCAAGGTGCAGCTAGCAGAAGAGAAGGTACAAGAGATCAATGCATTGAATGTTGCATAGGATGAGTTGTAGCGCAAGGCTGCCGAGGAAATCACTGAGCTAAAGAAGATGCAAGACCTCCTCATCATTGAGAAGGTGTAGCTGTGCGCAAGTGTTGAAGAGGTAGAGCAAGTTGTTGATGAGGTTTGTCAACATATTTTTGAGAGCATGTCCAAGCTTACTATAGTCGCTAAGGCCATGTGACTTGGGGGAACTATTGTCAATCTCCAGGACACCAATCTTCTACTAAATGCCCTAGTCCATCCAGAGACGCCACCAGAGCAGGTTATTGAATAGAATGCCACTATAGAGGAGGTAGCGGGCTAGTTTGAAACAATGGATTAAGAAGAAAACACAATCATGGAGGCAATGATGGAGTTCTTGAACAATGTTTTCCATGATGAAAAGCTTGACCAGTTGACTGGGAAGGAAGAAGAAGCTAAAGAGCAGTTGACAACACAGAAGATGGTTCTACGAGCAATGCCACTCATGGTGAAAATCACACGGTCAAAGGAATTTAAGGACCTTTAGCAGAGACCTTCCCACACCCAAGAACACCAACAAAAGCATCGTGCCCATTTGGATGAGTTTGAAGACATTGGTGGGCATTTGGATGTCAAATTCATCGCAACGCTGCAGGCAGTGTAAGAAAAGCGGTTGATGGTGGATAGAAAGGATGGGACAGCGCACTCTATGCAGTAGGATTTGCTTAACTGTCAAAGAGCTACCTACAAGGTCCAGCTCCAGGTTCGAGATATCTCACAACAGTTTGAAGATTTCAAAGCCAAGACATCAGCATATACCATGTCAACCTGACGTGGCTTGAGGATGAGCCATAAGACTATGTTGGGGGCCTATTGATAGGGGTTTTGGAAAGTGAGTTGTGTAGCATCACGGTAGCTGCACAACCTCATGCGACACTGTGCAAGGACAGATCAGTGCGATAACTTCTTTTTGAATATTTAATGTATTAATTGACCACGTTTTGTTGACATAGGTCATTACTGGTTAGAAGTGGACCTTTAATGTAAAGGCACAAGCTTATATATAGAGTTATTTTTGCAATTGTATAATACACAATAGATGATAGATGATACGACATGACATGACGATAGACGAAGAAGCATGATCAATCTGTTGTGATCTGTTTATGGTCTTGATGAGTCTACTGCTTTGAGCAACCTACGATCTGTTTGTGTTAGATACTGAATTTTGGGATGTAATCAGTCTCCTATTGTGGAGAAGAATTATCTGTTGTTAATCTGTTGCACTGAATTAATATGACATGACATTTGTTGCCTAAATGTTGTCTTTTGTTTTCCTGTTTTCTCTGCTATGATTGAATCTGAATATGATTTACTGATGTTGATGCGATCTATCCAAATTCTATTGTAACTCTGATAAATGGTGATGAAGCTTGTTAAATTTGTTTATTGAATGATACCGCTATGATAACACTGCTACGATGAATGAATAATGTGATCTGTTAGATCTGTAGTTGTGAAAGTGAATTGTGAGGACTATCTTGGCTTTGTCGAATGACCTAGAGTCATTTGATAGTTATGTTGTCGAAGCTATGGATGCCATATCTTCCCTTCTCACTATCGGAAACTTGGTTCTGACAAATCTCCCTTGAACACCTCAGGTGATACCTCATCCACTCTGCGGATGTTGTTAGGCAGGGTAAAACCTGTCTGGGCCGATGCTCAGGGAGATCGCGTTGGTTGGGAATCGACAAAGTGAGAACCCCTATTGACGAGGCTTTTTTAGTGGGTTTCCACCTACAGGATTCATCTATCCTATAACCCTAATGGAATGGGTATCTAACATCATTCCTGTGAAAAAAATAAGGGAACCATTACAGTCTATATTGATTTCAGAGACCTGAACAAAGCTTGTCCTAAGGACAATTTTCCAACTCCACACATCGATGAGATTATCGACAACTGTGCTGGAAGTGTCATCTTCTCTTTCATGGATGTATTTTATAGCTATAATCATATTGAGATATTTCCCATCGATCAGAAAAAGATGGCATTTATATGCCCGTGGGGAACATTCACCTATAAAAAGTTACCCTTTTGCCCCAAGAATGTCGGAGCCACATTCCAGCGTGCCATGTCCTATGTGTTTCATGACACTAAAAACATCATGCATCCATACCTTGATGATATCCCTGCACACTCACAGCAATAGGAAGACCACCATCAACATCTTAGAGACATTTTCCTAAGGTATCGCCATTACAAAATATGGCTGAACCCGCACAAATGTGTTTTTTCTATTGAAACATGATGTCTCTTAGGTTTCGTGGTTTCTAAGGATGGCATATGGATTGATCCATTGAATATTGATGCTATAATTTCCCTAATTTCCCCAACCAACATTCTTGAACTCCAAATTTTGCAACGGAAGGCAATTTTTCTTCGTCATTTTGTTTGTAACTTTGCTGAGAAAACGCACGGTTATATGCATCTCCTCAAGAAGGACACTCCATACTTATAGGATGACCAGGCCTGGTGATACTTTGATAATATTAAGCATGCTCTGACTCATTCACCTATCATACACCCCCCGAATTATTCAAAGGATTTTCTCTTATATGTTGTTGGGCTATAGGGCAGACCCGGGCTTTATACCATTAACTTCGCACCAAAAAAAGACCCACAGTGTTGGGTTTACATCCATATAACTTTGTTTTATTCAACTCTTTACAAAAACCACAGTTCTAATCTGTGCACTCAGCTGCAGATCCCTTCAAGTCCTCAAAGCTGCGCACACAGCTGTAGGCCTCTGCGCACACAGCTGCAGATTTCCTTAATCACCCAAAACCCTCTGCGCACACAGCTACAGAGGTCATCCACGCACATAGCTGGGACTTAACCTTCTTACAAACAAGCCTTAGCTTTGCATCAATTCATCTTACATCAAAAGCCTAAACTGACTTATTTACAAGAGTGCTTATTTATAGCGCACTTATTACAAAACCATGGGCACCCCAAACCCTAAACCATGGACTTAAACCATGGGTTTATTACAAAAAGAGGACTTTGACTCAACCCCAACACCCCTAAGACTATTTTGAATCATAACTCCGCTTACAAACTCCCATAAACTCGCGGAGTTACCCACCTTAAGGACCGTTAGGGTGCGTGCCCCAACAGGCCCCTAAGACTCACCAGTGTCTCGTCCCGGGACACTCATCTGCTTTTTTGGTGGTAGAATCTTGTTGGCGAAACATAGTGTGCTGCTTGTTGAAGCCATACATGCGGTTGTCGGCTTCTTGTTCCTTTCCTTCATAATATTTATGCTGGTTAAGGCCTTCTAGATCTATCAGCGACCCCATCCTTCGATCTGCTTGCTGAACATTTGACCATCCACAACTTAGGGTCCCCAGAATTGTGTGTTAAGGTGCATAACACAAACAGTCGCCCCAGTTCTGTCAAACCAGGAGGATACATCTTGGGATGTTTCATAGTTTTCCTGTGAAGACCGGTGCTTTTCTTCGTGCAGCTTAAAGCGCACTTCTGCCTTTCTTCCTTCCTCTTAGAGCGGACTTCTGCCTTTCTTTGTGCCTTGGTCGAACATGGCTGCACGGGTGGATTGCTCAGAAGGTTCAACAGACCTCTCTCCCAGACCACTTGTAATAACTCCTGGACTTCACAATCGTTCGACATAGTTCTAACTTAAGAAACTCAAAGAAATGCACAATGCAGGAGTCACAAACCGGTGTAGCTTCTTATAGAATCCCACAATAGAATCTGTCATCATGGTGCATTAATGACGCTGAATCTGATGGAGTGGCGGAAATCCTGTCCACACGGCACCAGATTTTCCCAAAATCTCATCATTGCAGGCAGTTAGGGCAGTTCTCATGCTGGTGCCGCCAAGTCGAGTTTGTCCCATCCGTCACATTTTAGGTTGTGACACACCTTTGATCTTCGACATAACCACTAACTTCAGGTTCACCTTGATAAGTACCTTCGACCCATCCTGACCTATACGGCAACCAAACTTCAACCTTCAGACTTTGACAGTCTTCAACACTTCGTAGCTTTGAGAACAACTTCATTATAGTCTAGTACCTAATTCCAACTGGCCTTGGTACTTAGACTGTCCTTCATGCTGTTAATCATGATCAAGGGGTCCCGGTTTGTCCCTGTACTTCTTTAATCTACTTCCATTCACCATGGAAGGTAAAATTTCTCCATTCAATTTAGCTAACTGGACTGTGCCACCATCAGTAACTCTCTGCACTATGTATGGTCCTTTCCAATGTGTCTTGAACTTCCCCAGGAATTTCATGAATTTACTGTCATATAAAAGCACAAGATCACCATTCTGGAACTGCTTCTTCTTAATGTGTCTATCATGCCATGCTTTTTCTCTAGCTTTCTGTACTTGCTGCTGGAACCCTGCAATGAATCTGTCCTCTTCAAGTTCTAGTATCTTTGCTAGCCTTTCTTTCATCATATCTGGGTCATCCATCTCTATAAAAGCAGATATTCTAAGGCTAGGGACAATGTACTCCATGGGCATGACTGCTTCTTGTCCATAAACCAACCTAAAAGGTGTATGGCATGTCAACTTCTTGTAGGTTGTTCTATAAGCCCATAGTACTGCTGGAATTCTAAAGTCCCAATCATTTCTGTTAGCATTGCAAACCTTCGTTAGAGCGTGTTCAAGAATCTTGTTAAAGGCTTCGACAGTTCCATTTGCTTGAGGATGATAGGCAGTACTCTTCTGATGATATACTTGAAATTCTTCAGTTAATACTTCAATAGTCTTATTTAAGAAATGTGATCCTTGATCGCTCATAAGAATTCTAGGACACCCAAATCTTGACAAGATGTTATTGAAGATAAACTTCGCGACTGTAGCAGCACTACAGGTCTTGACTGGTGGAGCTTCGGCCCAACGAGTAAGGTAGTCAATTGCTGTAATAATGTATCTTGCTCCATATTTATTTGCAGGGGGATTGATAGGTCTAACAAAATCAATAGCCCATTTATCAAAGGGTTGTAAATCCACCTGCGAAACTAGAGGCATCTCATCCATCCTAGATGGTATGCCTGTTCTCTGACAAATGTCGCAGCTGTGGCAATATTCTCGTGCATCCTTATGAATTGTGGGCCACCACAATCTGGCTGTCAGAATCTTCTGTACTATAGCTTTTCCTGCGTAAAGACCTCCTGCTGCGCCAGAGTGTGCCTCAGCCAAAATTAATGGCTTTCCATTCTCCAAGACACATCTGTGCAGTATTTCATCTGGTCCCATCTTATATAGCTGTCCTGCTATTAAGGTAAAGTCGGCTGCTCTAACCACCAGCTATTTCTTCTGCTGCATTGTCATTTCGGCGGGTGCAAAACCTGTAGACAAATACTGAACAATATCTTGGAAATAATCATCAACCATCTGGATGGCAAACAACTGAGCATCAGGAAGACCTTCGTCCAAACTAATGGGCTCTTCTCCTAACTCGAGCCTCGACAAGTGGTCAGGACCTAGGTTCAGTCTTCCAAGTTTGACTATGATCTCAAAGTCATATTCCTGAAACAGAATCAACCATGTGCATATCCTTCCACCTAGCACAGGCTTGTTAACCAAATACTTCAAAGCAGAGTGATCAGTGAACATCTTAAAATGAGATCCTAGCAGATAATGTCGAAACTTCTGTAATGCATAAACCATAGCTAAACCTTCTCGTTCTGTAGTAGTATATTTTTTTTCTGCTGTGGACATTTTTCTACTTGCAAAAGAAATAGGGTGATCGATATTACCTTCACCTGACTGAGCCAATACTATTCCCAGAGCAATGGAGGATGCATTGACATGCGCATGAAACTCCTTATTCCAATCAGGGAATACTAAGATAAGGGCAGTTACCATCTTTTCCTTCAAAATATCCAAGCTTGCTTCAACTGCTTTTCCATAGGGGTTGTTATTTGAGCATATCCTTTAATGAATTTCCTGTAATAAACAGTATGGCCAAGCGTAGTGTGCAGTTGTTTAACAGACTTCGGAGGTGGTAGGTTCACAATAATGGCTATCTTCGCAGGATCCATCATGAATCCTTGCTTACATACAATGTGACCTAGCAGAATTCCAAAAAGGGCACAGAAGATACACTTTTTCAAGTTCAAGGAAATCTGATGCTGTCTACATTTGTCCAACATAAGTCTTAAACTAGCTATGTGGTCTTTTAATAACCCAAAGATAGTCTAATCATCAAAATAAACTTCTAATAATTTATGTATGAATTCCTTAAAAGAAGAGATGACTACTCTAGAAAACATGGTAGGTGCATTCTTCAATCCAAAGGGCATAATTGTATACTAGAAGGATCCCATTTCTGTAGCGAAGGTTGTCTTATGTCGATCTTCTGGAGCAATTCGAATCTGATGGTAGCCTGAAAATCCATCAGTAAAAGAGTACACTTCTTGACCTACAACATTGTCTAAAACTTCATCTGTAAAGGGAGTGGGGAAAGGATCATGCAAACAGGCATCATTTAGCTTCCTCAGATCGACACAGATTATGATTTCTCCATTAGTCTTCTTTTCTTGCACCACCATAGGACTGACCCACTCGAACTCTTCAATAGGCTCAATGATTCCTGCAGCAAGCATCTTATCCAGCTCCATTCGGACTTTTTCCTTATACTTAGGGTTCAGCCTATAAGGGCGTTGTTTCACAGGTTTTGCATCAGGTTTCAAAGGGATCTTTATCACTCCTATATCACCAAGGATACCTTTCATCTCTGAGAACTTCGTCGGAAATAGATCCTGATATTCATGGAGAAGTTGGGTCACCTTTCTTACCATTTCATCATCCCAATAATCTCCAATGGTAGCATACTTAAGGTTTTCTTCTGACCCAATGTTTACGGTCCGCGTCTTCAGGGGTTGAGTCACTTCAAGTGCCTCAACTGCTGGTCCATGTACTTCGCAGTGTCCTTCTGAATCAGGAATGTTAATGTTGCGCAGATCGTCATCCTCGTCAATTGCGAGGTTATAACATTCTACTGCATTGGCTTCCTGTGCCTTCCAATCAGGTTGGTATTCTGCTATTTCTTGATCATCAAATACTTTAGTATGGATCAACCTAACAACTGCGTCCAAAGCAGGAGAAACCTCATTAATAGAAAATGTCAGCACAAAACTATCAACAAGACAATCCCAACTTACAGTACCATGCCGAAGCTCTACCTCTGCATACCAGTTCTTTGCTATAGGTTCTAGGGTGTGCACAAACCTATGTGCCCATTCTTCACGAGGTACATGCTTCCATGCCTCATATCATTGCTCCAAATGTCCCTGAGAACTAGTCTTACCATTAAACCTGCTTCACACCTCCTGAGGTTGGTCCCTGAATCTTAGGTAAAGGGACTTCTAGCATGCTTCCCAACTATGAATGTACTTTTTGTGACCATTCCACCATCTGGCTGCTGTAGCTCTGAATGCTGAATCCAGAGTCTCCAATTTCTATGAGTCTGGTACCTACTCTGAGAATTGCACAATAAACTCTTCTGGGTCTATCGAACCATCAAAAATAGGTAAGGTTCTTGTCTGTGAGCCAAGCCATCTGAGAGACTTGGTAATTCTCGCACATCGATGGCCATGTAGCTCATACAGTCTATTCTGCCAATTCTCTAGGCCATCATCTGAATCTGTCATGCAGGAGTTGTCACACTGCCAATCCATGATACCTTCGACAGTAGGATCAACATAATCTTCTTCCTTCGCTGTGATATTGTAGATGTGGTCCAAAACAGCCCGGTCTTCATCTCTTACTGGCTCTGTGTATCTCTCTCCTTGAGAAGGATCCAATGGGACTATGACTCTCAGTCCTTTCCCTTCGAAAGTCATATGTCTCTTCTTCAGGTTGATTACTGCATCATTGTCTAATTCCCACTCAATACCTAGCAATGCTATATAGGGGTTGCTGTCGTCAATGATCTCAATAACTTTGAAGTCTGCTACAGTACAGACGCCATCAATATCTACTGGGACATTAGGGAATTGTCCTAGGGGCACAATCTTCTGCTGATTGGCTAATCTCAACTATATAGGGGACCAATCAAGGGTAGGTTTTCCCATTTGTTCCCAGGTTTGCTTAGTTAATACATTTACCTCTAATCCTAGGTCCAAGATAACATCAGTCATATCATACTCTCCTATCTGAGCATTCAATCTCATTTCCCTGCCAGTTCTCCTGACTCTATTAACATCTTTTTCCTGACCAGAACTTTGCTGAGGTTCGCAGGAAGCAATAACTTTCTGCAACTCATTTAAAGCATTCTAATTTCTCAAGAGCTTCATAAAACTCTGTAAAAAGGAGGACAGTGTACTTACTTTATCTGTCGAAGCTTTTTGCGGCTGCGACTGCTGTTGATGTTGTTGCACAGGTGCTACTGATGTGCTAGGAGCAGCAAAATATCTCTTGGCTTCCATGAATGTCTCTTTTTCTCTTTCGATATCAAATGCTGGGACTTTCTCTGGGGCCTTACGAACCCAAGCCTCGTCAGGTTGTTTCTACTTATTCTGTACTTTCGTCGTAGCTCCACTCCGGGTAACAACATTAATGACTGGGACAGGTTGTTGCTCCATGGAAATCATCTGAATATTCTGAGTAGGGGCACTGTTTCTTTCCTGAATCTTAGCTATCAACTGCGGGCACTGCTCGATCACATGATCTACTGCTCGGCAATACCGACATGTCGTAGTTGGGTTCCGACAGTCTCTCGCTAGATGCTCGGCCTGGTTACAGTTGTAACACACAACCTAGCCTCTTCCTCTTTCGGCCATACCACCTCGACAATATAGAACACTAGGGTTGAACAGGTTTGGTGCACCAGAATTCAAGAAATTTCTTACCGCTGGACACTGTTCCTTGTCATGACCTTTTGTCCGACATTGTATACACCAAACCTCTTCGCGACCGGTTTTTCTTCTCTTCATATCGCAAAGCTCCAGAGCCATCGCTTCCAACTGCGCTTGGATTTGAGCGATACCAGAATTGTCTTCAACAGGAGCGGTTTCAAGCTTCATCGTGATTTTCAGAGCCTCCTGCTGGTCAGCAACCTTATGTTGCATGAGTGGAGTTAGTATATGCAGTAGCAACGCTGCAATGAACCATTCCTTGTGCTGCGCAGGTCCAATGGTGAAACTAACTTGGTCTAGCAGAACTTTGAACCTTTGATCAAAGTCCTAAACCGATTCGCCGCGCCTCTACTGAATCTCTTTCAATTCAGTGATACACTGCGACTCTGATTTCAGCTTCTTAAATTCCTTTATCATTGCTGCTTTTATATCAGCCAAGACATGGTTCTGAGTGCTGGAAAACTTCATGAACCAGGTCAGAGCGCAGTCTTTGAAAGAAGTAACCAGCTGTGCTCTTTTTGTATCTTGATCCGTAATGTTCTTAGTAGTCCACACTGCTTCGCATAAAAACCTGAACTATTATGGATCCTCTGATCCAGTTCCTTTGAAAACAAGGAGCTTAATATCGTCATTCATATGGGCCATTGTGGGTCTAGGGGGAACTTACTGGGGTAGACTGACCTACGACAGGACTACTTGAGCTAGGGTTACTTTCAGACTGCGACGGGTTCTCAGGGATAATAGGTCTTCGCTGTGGGGTTACCGGAGGGTTTCCAACAGAACGGGTTTCTTCGGGCTTTGAGACTGCTGGACTTACAGGGTTAGACTCAGTATTCTAACCTAGGGTATAGGACTCAAAATTTCTCTTGTACCTTTTTCCACTTCGCAGCAAACCACTTTGCTCGTCGAAGGTAATTTCACTTGAAAACATAAGTTAGTAGTGCTAAATCTAACAGTCTGATTCAATGAGAAATATAGCTTTTTCAGCCAATAGCATTTTAACTCTCAAACTAAATGAATTCAATTACTTACCCCTTGGTCCTTTGAAGAACTACCGTTTGGATTCCCTGAAGGACGTACTTGTGTCAATGGCGAACTTCGTCACAAATGCTTCAAGGGTTCGCGTTGTCCAGAAATCAATAGCGTGGGATATCTCGTTGTTCACCCTTTTCAGTATATTAATTCTTGCGGGGGTCCAATCAGGAAACTGACGTTCTTGGAAGTTCGTCCTTCTCTCTTTTAACCTAGATAACCACTGGTGCAACTCTATGCGGATACTACCAAAGAAAATTTCATACACATTAGAAAAAACATACCTTTGTAAAAAGTCATTTGCACTACGACACGGATCTTTGTTCTCTTGTACAGCAAAGTTCAGATAAGTCTCTTCAATCCAATCACCGATTTCTTTCACTGAGGATCTCCAAAACATAGCCCTCGAGGGATGACGTAAACCCCTCTTGAGCAGATACTGAGTTCAACCGGCAACGGAACCAATTTGTTGGGCTATAGGGCAGACCCAGGCTTTATACCATTAACTTCGCACTAACAAAAGACCCACAATGTTGGCCCTTTTGGCAACAACCTGTGAGCAGGTTGCAGTCTCACCCGAAACAGCTATGGGGTGCCACAGAATCAGGTTTCTGCAAGCAGAAGAGGGATATTACTGTACCTTTAGTTTCTAACACTTATAATCACACAATGCAGACCTTTAATAGTTACTTATTTAGCTTCATGGTTAGATAAACAAACAGTGCCTTGCTTAACCCTTTACTGGGAATTCCAGCGAAGTTAGTATTTAGCAGTGATCTTACTTATCAGTTATATATTTATCAACGCATAAAAGAACATAACAACAACACAACAAAAACCACAACACATGATATAACGTGGTTCACCCCCAGTTTAGGGGTTACGTCCACAGAACTTTGTTTTATTCAACTCTTTACAAAAACCATAGTTCTGATCTGCGCACTCAGCTGCAGATCCCTTCAAGTCCTCAAAGCCTCGCACACAGCTACAGGCCTCTACGCACATAGCTGCAGAGGTTGTCCACGCACACAGCTGGGACTTAACCTTCTTACAAACAAGCCTTAGCTTCGCATCAATTCATCTTACATCAAAATCCTAAACTGACTTCTTTACAAGAGTGCTTATTTATAGCGCACTTATTACAAAACCATGGGCTTAAACCATGGGCACCCCGAACCCTAAACCCTGGACTTAAACCATGGGTTTATTACAAAAAGAGGACTTTGACTCAACCCCGACACCCATAAGACTATTTTGAGTCATAGCTCCACTTACAAACTCCCATAAACCCGCAGAGTTACCCACCTTAAGGACCGTTAGGGTGCGCGCCCCAACATATGTCACTACCTCTACTACTACCATCGGAATGGTTCTATCCCAAGATGATTAGAGCAGCCAAGAACACGTGATATACTATGCTAGTAAGAATATTCTCGATTCTGAAACTCGATACTCGTGTGTGGAGAAGTTAGCGTTGACTATGGTCATTGTTGTCCAAACATTTCGTCATTACATCTTGATTCGCACCACTACCATGTTGATGTATATGTAACTTCGGAATGTATTCTTCTATATATTTCATATATTGTAACCCGATGTTTATTCCGGGATGTTTCTATTATGTATTTGAGTCATGTGGTCATGTCCCGATGTTCCTATCAGTAGGATTAATAATGTAAACAAGTCATATCAAGTCATTAGGTAAGTCCCCACAGTTTAGGGGCACTTGAGTTATTATACACTAATTAAGGTGTAGGCTCGAGTAGTAATTATTAGGTTGAGTGCACTTCAAGTCAACGGAAAAATATAAATAGAGAGTGAGAGTCTCTCTATTTATCACTGGTGAATTACATCACTTGCTCTCTCAAGTGTGGCGCACTTTAGGAGAAGGAAATTCTTGGCTTGACAGAAGACAGAAGGCTGCTATTGTGTTGGGAGGTCATCTTACTATTTTGGGATCAGATATTGTGGTGATACTATCTTAGAGGAAGTTGAGGGGTTTTCTCCATTTATGGTTTCCCCTCCTAAAATCTTTGTGTCTCTTGTCTCTTGTGATATGCTTATGTGATTGTTGTACTTGTTATTCTCTCAGTGAAAAGATCTTGTCATAATGCTAGCTTAAATGTTGAAAAACTGACATGGTATCACAGCTAACCTGAGAAGAAGACATTGTGCAGCTACAGAAACTAGGGCTTCCTATTTTGTGGATATTCCTCCACAGATTTTCAGCAAAAGTATGCTAAGATGACTCTCCATTAAATGGTGCATCATTCTGTCGATGCGGAATTCAATTTCAAGCATTTTCAGTTTCGATGTGGAAATTAGGGCTTTCTACAGAAGAGGAATTTTTGGGTGAGACCAGCATAGGATTTTTCTCCTCATCAAAACCGAAATTTAGAGACCTGGATCAGTAAATTTGGTTGGGTAAATCTCTGGGAAAGTCAAACCCTAGTTTGACCCTGAGCTAGGAGAAACCCTAAATACTAAAACTGCTAAGTTTTGGTACAGTCGCTATATTCCGAGATTGGCGAAGTCTCAGAAGCTGAAAATTTCAGGGGCCGAAGATCAAATCCTGATGAACACTGTGTCCAAAGGAAAGCCTCTGATTCGCTATATTCTGGGAGATATGATCTCTCCACGTTAGGGTTCCAGCCTCTTCCAGAAATCATCCATAAACAGGACACCTGGGGAGATCTGCAATATCTTGGGCTACAGAGGTCGAAATGGAATTCCTGAAGATGTTCCAGAAAGGGAATGGACTTTAATTTATATGGTCTGAATTTCAGACTCAGAAGATGAAAAAGTTACACGTGGCAGGCCGTACAACTTCACTGTTCTGAACAGTCCTGTAACAGGTCACCTTGGGAAACAGATCATAAATCCCAAATGGTGAAACCAATTCTGATGAAACCTATGGTGTTGGATCAGAGACATGTGAGGTTACCTCAGTGAGAAATTTCAAACACAGAGGATCAGTAATTTCAGATATATCACAGAAACAGTAACAGGCATTTCTGCAGAAGAAATCCAAAAATTAGGGCTTCCTGTTTCGGGAGCTTCCCTCACTGTTTTCAGAAAAGGAGTACATTGGACAGCTTCATTTGAAGAGATCTATCTTCTCATCCAATTAGATCTAAAAGATTCCAAATTTTGAAAATTAGGTTTTCTGCGACAAACCCTAGATCAGCGAACTCCGGGACAAGGACGGACACCTCAAATCGGTAAGATCTAATCCTTTGCTATTTCCAGTTGAGGTTCTCATTTCAATATGATATATCACATCAGCTTGGTGACAAGCTTGGGGAAGTTGACAACTTCCAAGACTGGAAGTATATGATCTCTCTGAAGAAAATGGATTGACACCTACATGAGTATAGAGGTTCCAATTTCAGAGGGAGACGAGGCCGAAGAAGACATCATGCTCATGCTACAGAGGATGATGAACCATCCAGAAAGAGATCCAGATATGAAAGTGAAGATTCTTCAAGTGAGGATGAATATGTTCTGATATCAGCTCTCACAGGTAACATTACTCATGGAAGTGATTATTGTCTTATAGACAGTGGGGCTTCCAAACATATGAAGGGATTCAAGGAATCCTTTGTAAGACTGTCCGAACATGAATCACCTCACAAGGTGAAACTAGGAGATGACTACCAATGTCCAATAAAAGGTAGTGGGGAATCTTCATACAAGCTAGACTCTGGTAAGTCT